>JAWWEU010000037.1:10412145-10432777 GCA_035583155.1 Acropternis orthonyx | reverse complement strand
TGTCTGTGTGTGAGTGTGTGTCTGTCTGTCTGTCTCTGCGTGTGTGTGTGAGTGTCTGTCTGTCTCTGCGTGTGTGTGTGAGTGTCTGTCTGTCTCTGCGTGTGTGTGTGCGTGTATCTCTGTCTGTCTGTCTCTGTGTGTGTCTCTGTCCGTCTGTCCGTCTCTGTGTGTCTCTGTGTGTCTCTGTGTCCCCGTGTCCGCGATCCCCGCGCTGTGTGTGCCGGCAGGGGATGCCCGCGGAGCCCCCTCGGGAGGCGGCATGGCCCCGGCGGCGCAGCCCCAGCCGCAGTGGGGCGCGCTGTGGGCGCGGGCTCGCTGGGCCGCGGTGGCCGCGCTGCTGCTGAGCTCGCTGGTGGCGCTCCTGCTGCCCCTCGCCGCCCTGGAGAGCCAGGGCCGCGCCCTGCTCGGCGGGCTCGCCTTCCTCAGGGGCCGGCTGGCGGTGCCCGGGCTGCAGGGACAGAGCACCGAGCTCAGCGTCGCCGCCCGCGGGCCGGAGCTGCTGGTGCTCAAGGGAAAGGCCTCCCCAGGTAAGGGGGAAGGGGCGGGGGGGCGAGGAGGGGCCGGGGAGAGAGAGCAGGAGGGGTCTGGAGCAGCTCCGGGGCGAGGGGAGGCTTGGGGGGTGGGCCCGGTTAGTCTGGGGAAGGGAAGGCTGAGAGGGGAAACCTCCAGTCCACACGAATGCCTCGGCAATCCACATGAATATCTCACCCATCCACAATGTCTCACCACTCCACACAAGTATCTCCAAGGGCTGCCAGAGGATGGCCCCAGATTCTGCTCAGTGACAGAACAAGAAGCAATGGCCACCAGCTGAAACTCGACATGAGGCAGAGCGTCTCTCCCTGGAGGTGGCAGAGCCTGGAACAACTGCCCGGGGAGGGTGTGGAGTTTCCACTCTGGAGACATCCCAAACCCACATGGGCACGTTCCCGTGTCACCTGCTCCAGGTGACCCTGCCTGGGCAGGGTGTCGGACTGGGTGATCTCCAGAGGTCCCTTCTCACCCCAGCTATTCTGGGATTCTGGGAGTGGTTGTATAAAACAACCCCAACACGGAGATGTCCCTCCCCTCCTGAGCCCCTCCTGCAGCCCATGATGGGAGGGACACCAGACCACGGTGGTGAGAGCCCTCACTGCCACCAGCACCAGCTGGAAATGCCCCCAGGGCAGGGCAGGGCAGGGCAGGCCCTCTCCAGTCCCTGACTGCATTCCAAGGCTCTGTGCCATTCACTCCGTCTCTCCAAGGTTTTTCCTTGTGTTTTCAGTACCAGTGAGTTCTGCTGAGGTAACCAGAACACGGAGAAGTGTTTTTTAATACGTGGCATTACTCCCGAAATCCTGGCTGGCCTAGAGCAGCCTTTTGGGCAACGGCAGGATGGTAATTTGGAAAACACTCAAAGGGAACTGATATGATCCCAGCACTGTATCTTTGTTTGCATTAAAGCTCTAATTGCTGGGAAAACGTTGGATAGTTAAGCGAACAAACAGAAGTGGTGGTAGGAGTCACATAACAAGGCTAGTGTTAGAATTGCACCTAAACCAATGCCAAGACATAGTTAAGACACTGTGTCCTCCCACACAAAGCAGTTTGGTGGCCAGAGCGAGTGGCCACCTTGAGCCTGCTGCTCCCAGGTCCTGCCTGGCCACAGTTCCTGCCAGGAACGGCTCTGCTGCCTCCTGCTCAGCCTGGAAACGTGGCCCAAACGGGCCTCTGTGGTTGTAACTCAGCAGAGGCTGGAACACAAATCCTGTTCCAGTTCTTAGAGACTGGTATTAATTTTTGTATCAGTGAAAAGCGGTGGTCACAGAATCATGGAATAGCCCAAGCTGGAAGGGACTCACGGGATCAAGGAGTCCAGATCTCCAGGGGTTTTCAGGCAGACTCGTGCCCCTGTTCTGTCACCACTGTTGTTGCGTTCCAGAAGTGAAGTTGGAAGCCAGGGCAGCCCTCAACCAAGCCCTGGAGATGAAGCGCCAAGGGAAGCGGGAGAAAGCGCACAAACTCTTCCTGTACGCCCTCAAAATGGACCCGGACTACGTGGACGCCCTGAACGAGTTTGGGATCTTCTCCGAGGAGGAGAAGGACATCCTCCAGGCCGACTACCTGTACTCCAAGGCACTGACCATCTCCCCCCACAACGAGAAGGCCCTGAGCAACCGGGGCCGGACGCTGCCCTTGGTGGAGGAGATCGACCAGCGGTACTTCAGCATCATCGACAGCAAGGTGAAGAAGGTGATGGCCATCCCCAAGGGCAACTCGGCCCTGCGGCGCGTGATGGAGGAGTCCTACTACCACCACATCTACCACACGGTGGCCATCGAGGGGAACACGCTGACGCTGTCCGAGATCCGGCACATCATCGAGACCAGGTACGCGGTGCCGGGGAAGAGCCTGGTGGAGCAGAACGAGGTGCTCGGGATGCACGCCGCCCTCAAGTACGTCAACACCACGCTGGTGTCGCGCATCGGCTCCGTCACCATCGCCGACATCCTGGAGATCCACCGGCGCGTGCTGGGCTACGCCGACCCCGTGGAGGCCGGGCGGTTCCGCGGCACGCAGGTCTTCGTGGGCCACCACGTCCCGCCGCACCCGCGCGACGTGGAGAAGCAGATGCGGGAGCTGGTGCAGTGGCTGAACTCGGAGGACGCCATGGGGCTGCACCCCGTGGAGTTCGCGGCGCTCGCCCACTACAAGCTGGTTTACATCCACCCCTTCGTGGACGGCAACGGGCGGACGTCGCGGCTGCTCATGAACCTGATCCTGATGCAGGCGGGGTACCCGCCCATCACCGTGCGCAAGGAGCAGCGCGCGGAGTACTACCACGTGCTGGAGGCGGCCAACGAGGGCGACGTCAGGCCCTTCATCCGCTTCATCGCCAAGTGCGCCGAGACCACGCTGGACATGCTGCTCATCGCCACCACCGAGCACGCCGTGGGCCTGCCCGAGGCCGGCGCCGGCGCCGCCGGCTGCCCACGGACCATCCCCGTCAAGACCTGAGCGCGGGGGGGGGCACTCAGGAGAGCACAGCTCCAGGCCGCCCGGTGTTCCTGCTGGGAAGTAACTGGACAGGAGGTGTCGCTCTTTTAGCATTTCCTTTTATTTAAAGTGTCTTACATTGGATTAAATTAATATAATTTGTTTCTATATGTTACGCCAAGACGGAACGTGACCTGTTGGTGTTGGCTGTGCACTAGAAAGTGCTTGTGCTACTGGAAGGAGGTGGGGGGAGGTGTCAGAGGGGCTCAGAAAGACAAGCTAGAATTTAATTTCTCCCTGAGAGTTAAGCTCTGAGGAGTTGCTTCAATCACAACCCGGGCCGTTACTGCCAAGTCTGACTTTGGCAAGGAGCTGCTTGGCTACGTCTAGAGTAGTTTTCACGTTACCCCTTCCCTGTTGTTCAAAAACGCCCCAAAACCCATCCCTGGAGGAACAGCACTGTCCCAGCTGTCAGTCAGGCTGTGGCCTGTCAGTCACACAGGTACTGGGGCAGGAAGGCTGAGCTCCAGCTCCAAGCCACCTCTCCCCTCTCAGTTCTGTTTTCACAGCACTTTGCATGTTTACTTTCAGGTGCCTTTCCTGGGGCCAGTTTTGTACAACAAGTGGGAAGTACTGGGTGTAGGATTACAGGTGGTGGAACAGGAGGATAAATGCTCTGACTTACTTCAGGGGGAAGGAGTCCCTGGTGCTCCCAGGCCTCACCTCAGAGAGCAGGAGCCCTGGGAAAGCACGACTGTCCTCAGACATTTCAGTTCAGGGTTTAAAGGAGCTTGTGTCTGCAAAGCTGTGGGCAGAAAAGGTTGTTAGCCATAACCAGGAGACAGCAGCTGTGCCAGTTTGATAAGAATGTGTACAGAAAATCTGCCAAAACCTTCAGTTTCTTTAGTCACACAAGGGAACTGTCACAATTAATCACAGGGTCACGTTATTACTGCAATAAATGCATCAGGAATCACTCGAGGCCTCTCTGTGCTGCACTGGCAAGCTGGTGCAGTACTTGGAAACTGCTGAGCAGTTCACAGAATCACTTTATCTGTTTTTTTTTTTAAAGTAAAAACACCCCCAGAGAAGCTCCCTACCCACCGCCTCCAAGGTCTGAGAAATTCCATTTAAAAACCCCAGTGTAGGGTGCTGTTGAGCTTAACCCTTTCACAAAAGCCCTTAAGACTGTCCCAGGCCAGGGTTAATTCTCTTCCCTTTTAACTCTCTTACCTGCCAAGCTGTTAGGACACATTTTATACAAGCAAAAAGCAGGATGAGACTGGGAGTGCTCCTGATCACTGCTGCCAGGGAAAGCAGGCAATACATGAGGAAGGGGGTTCTGTCCTTACAAAACGTGCTTATTTTTGTAGTGCAACCTGAGTGTGTGAATAAAATCTGCACTTTAGACCTCGGGGGGGGGGGGGGAGAAAAAAAAAGTGTTATTTTAGTAACAGATTAATAAACTATTTTAATATTAAAGTCTCTGCTTGGAACAGGTTTTCTCAGAACACTTTGCTGCAGCAAATGAAGGGGTTGTGGAGGAGGAAGGTTGGCGGTGCAGATCTTGGCTCCCTCAGCCCTGGGACATCATGACCAGACTCAGCATTTCAAAGTAAAGCCAAGTGGAATCAGCACAGAAAACAGTGTTTATTTGCAGCAGTGTCTGTGTGGTACAGGTGAATCCCCTCACATCCACCCTCTGGGGGGCGACTTCCAGAACAGGCAGCAATATTTCTCTCCAAGATCATCCCACATCCTTTGCAAGTCTGAGGTGGTTATTGATTTCAGGATATTCAGAGCAGATGGAATGAGCTGCTTAAAGGTATGAGTGACACAATCTGAGCACACCTGAGATGAGGGACATCACCCCTACCCAGCTGCCAGAGGGTAAGTGCAGTGTTCCAACACCCACATTTAAACAAAAGCAACGGTATTTATAGAAAACCTTTGAGAACTTGAGTTTAATAAACCAAGAAACGTCAGCTTGCACTTCACATTTGTACAAAACCATACAGAAACCACCTGTAAGGAAGGACATGTGAGCTAGCTAACAAAACCCAACCAAAAATATGGTCCTCAGCAACAGCACAAACAGCATCATGGGAAACAAAAACTACCAGGTCTAAGGATTAGCTCATGACACTTAAAAAATAACCATCTGAATGTCTTTTACAAATACACCATATAAAAAACAGGTCAACTGGAACAGAACATGAACTGAATACATATATATGTATATCTGGGTATCTACATATACACACATATGTATAGAAACTCTCCCAATACTAAAATAGGCCATAGTGGTGAAGTTGGAGCATCTGCCATTGGACTTTGCATGGAAGGAGATGACTGTCCCTGCGTGCGTGGGGTTGGGGTGGAAAATGGGCTTGTTGCCAGAGAGAACGTCTGCAGTCACAATCTGAGCTGACCAGTGGGGCTTGCCAAGGGTCTCACATTGCATCTCATTCGTTAATGAAAGAGAAACAGTTGGGAAGGACTCAAAAAAACTCCATGTGGCATCCAAGCTGGACAGGAATATATTTCCCCCCTCGTTACCCTCAATATGAGGAATCACAGAATGCCATTTCACCAGAACAAAAGTATAACTCTTTGCTCTTTAGAGGAAAACCACCTGGATTTGTGCCGTCCTACACTGATCCCACGAATGCAGCAGTCCAGAACAGTATTTCCGTGATTGTGACAGGCTTTCTCTCCTTGCCAGCATAAGGACACAACATGGCTTCCATAAAGGCATTATTTCACATTGGACCAGACCCGCTGAATGCAGACTTTTTGCTCACTTTTTCAGTAGCATCTTGGCAAAATCAGCATTGGACATCTTTTTAGGCTCTGCAGGGGGCTCAGATGAAGTTGCTGGTGAGTTCTGGACCATCCCATTCTCAGCCTTGGCCACGGGGTTGCTCTGGCGCTGTAACGCTCGGGGCACCATGGAGAGCTGTGTCCTTCCCTTCCCTCGCCTGGAGGGCAACAAATTCCCACTTAAACACACTCTTTAACTTGGGCAAACAACAAGGAATTTCTTCACTACGAGCACCACTCGGAAGACATGTTATTCCTGTCATTTGTTCCCGGAATAAGCAGTGCAAAGCTTTCAAAGGGTGGCTTTGAAACACAGACCCGAGCCCTGGCAGATGGCAACTGCCCAACAGTGCCCCCAAGTTGAAGCTGTTTATCCACAGGGAACCCACAATACAGGAACACTAAAAGAGGAAAGAGCAGCCTGAGTGCTCGCTCTGAGCAATGGCTGGTTCTCCAGAATGAGAGGATGTGGAGGTTATTGTGGGATCAGGTGCCAACATCCCATCCAAGGGGGTGCCCAACACCTCATACTCACCACTACAGACCTGTTTCTGTTGATAAAGAGGAAGGATCTGCTTTTCCTCATCAAACCAACAACCCATTTTTTTTTATGGTTCAGCACCTTTTAAACATTCTCTCATATTCATAGAGCCCTAGAACGGTTTGGGTTAGAAGGGACCTCAAAGCCCATCCAGTACCATGGGCAGGGACACCTCCCACTAGCCCAAGGTTGCTCTAAGCCCTGTCCAGCCTGGCCTTGGACACTTCCAGGGATTTTGGGGCAGCCACAGCTTCTCTGGGCACCCTGTGCCAGGGTGAACAATTCCAGGGAACAATTCCTTCCTAACGCCTTGTCTAACCCTGCTCTCCATCAGCTGGAACCCACCACCCATTGTCCTATCACCGTCTGCCCACATAAAAAGCTGCTCCCCCTCCTTTTCCTGCGCCCCCCCCCCACTCCCCCCCCCCCCCACATTCCAGATGAGCCTGCCAGGGCCCCGTGCCCGCCCCGGTGCCAGCCGTGCCCCCGCACTCACGCTCCGTACGCCTGCCGCGGTGCCGGCAGCGGGGCGGCCCTGCCCGCCTCGGGCAGCCGGCGCAGGGGGGGGTTGCTGATCATCACCTTGATCACGTGGTCCTTCACTGTCAGACCATCCATCTTCAGCACAGCCTGCGAGGCCTGGGCTTCGTTTTCGTACTCCACATAGGCCAGGCCCTAAGCAGGGAAAAGAAACAGCCTGCATTAGTTTCAGGGCTTCTGTAGTAGCTCCCTTATTTTCCCAGTAATTCGGCCAGCTGGTAAGAAAACCACAGAGAGGGCAAAGCTAAACGTGGCTCAGAGTCCCAGTATTCTTCCAAAAAACCATTCCATTTACAACCTGCATTTCTTCGCTCTCATTCATCGTCCCCTAATGTGTGGAAGAAAAAAAAAAAAACCCAACCCCAAAATCCTGATAAATATAATGAAATCCAGTGAATGACAGTGGCTGGGAGGCATCACCTCTCAGTGCTGTTGTGCTTTCAGATGACATTCAAACCCTTGAGCTGCGTTTTTGGATTATGCCGTTTCACAAGGAAATCCATCAGGTTTTACATAAGGCTCCCTAAGTACATTTCTGGGTGGTTTAGCCACAATCCCAGCTCAAACTCAGCTCAGAACACGGATGGCAAGACTGGGGGTACAGCAGAACACTCGTTATAAGGTGCATGAAACAGGAACTGCCCCTGAGATGGTGCCAAGGGCTGGAAAACACAATGTAATCCGTGCCCAGCATGCCCAGGGTGGCACCCGTGAGCAGGGCCTGCCACAGACACCCCCAGGGGCCAGGGAGGATTCTGGCAGAGCAGCAGCTGGGTTAGAATCACTTCTTTAACAAGGAGTCATTTATTCCAGGGTGGAAATAAATGAGCCCTGTGAGAGAGGTGGCTCCTTTCTCACTGGCACATCCCCTACTGCAGCAGATGTTGGGAACAAAAGCCTCCAGAAACTGAGGAAAGGGAGGATGGGACTTGTTGCACCGGGTGAACCCCACTTAAAAACAAACCCTTTGCAGACCTGCAAAGATACCTGTTTTTGCTGTACTGACTATAACCATCTTCCCCTCCATCCCATTTTTCCTGTGCCATTTTAGTAGTATTTTGGAAAAATTCCACTTTTCCTCTCAGCTGTTTAGCAGCACAGACACCCTGGGCTGTACAAACCCCAGCATTCCCCCAAGTTTTAATGCAAAGCCACACTGGCAACTTAATGAAACCAACCTGTTCTATCCAAACTTCATGACAAGCTTATTTTTGAGGGATTCCTTGCAAACGGGAGTGTCTTAAGGATCCCTACCTTGGGTTTTCCAGCTCTGTTGGTGACCAGCCGAATGTCTTTCACATTCCCATGTGCTTTACACACCTCTTCCAGCTCTTCCTTAGTGCAGGAAAATGGCAAACCAGATATGAACAGTTTATGTTTCTCCAGGGTAGTGCTATACCTGAACACCTGGAGGGAAGAAAAGGGTGTTAGTTCACAAAATAGTTGGAGACTCCAAGGATTTCATATTTCTGTGGTCTAAAACTACCTTAAAGCTGTGAGTAGGATCAGAGCCCAACTCCTACAATAATATAGCTGTAATAATGTCTTCTTGCTCAGCTGTCAGTGTCTGAACAGTGAGGTTTACTGTGCAGTAACTCTGTTATGCAGAAAAACACTGATCAGACACCTGATCTCTGCTCCAGCCCAGTAACAACCAGTGGGTTGAGGAACAAATGCTGTACAGACACAATCAAAAATGGTCTTCAGAGCTTGAGATGCTCAGTGAAGAACCTGGCCAGGTCACACCACTAAAAACTACCCAAATTAGCAGATTCCTTCATGTCTTGAGTAAACTGATGCTAATCCCGCTCTGTGGCAAAGCAGCAAAGATGTGAGAAATCCCAGAAAAGAGTCTTCCAAAGCAGCACAACACGAACTCATGGGATGTGAGCCCCCTGGACACAACCCACTCCACCAGCTCCCCCCCGCAGCCCCGCTGTGCAACCTGACCCTCTGAAACTTTACCTTAAAGTCTGGGTTCTTGTTCTTGTCCACACATGGAGACACAAACATGGGCCTCCCCTCCACAGCCGTGCGATCCAAGGCCAGGGCCCGGAGGGCGGACTCCTCCTCCCGGAACTGCACGTAGCAGTACCCCCGGAATGTGCCCTTGTTGCTGAACACTGGCCTGACCTCTGCCACCTCCCCACAGCTCCCAAAGAGCTCCCTCAGCCTGGCCTCGGGCTCGGCCATGGTGTAGGAAAGGTTGCTGACAAACACGGTCACTTTATCCTTGGTGCTGTCGTGGAAAACTTTGGGCACGTCCTTCCGGCTGGTGGATGCCTTTTCCTTTGGGTTTGCTGGCCCAGCCGGCTTTTCGGGGGCACTTCTCCCAAACAGCCCAGTCTCCACTTCCATGTCTTCCTCGGGAAGCACACCATCACCCTCTCCCCTGTGCCTCTTGCTGGGTAGCTCTAAATAACGAAATTATGAACCTTATTAGAAAAAAAAAAAAAAAAAAAAGGCCCCATTTCATTGCCTGTTGAAACTAATGTGTCCTCCACTCCCACTGTGGAGCCTGGAAGTGTCGTTGTGTTTGGGGTTGCACATGCCAAGTCTTAAACACACAAAGCAAACAGCTTAAGTAACAGGTAACAGACTATCCCACCGAGACAGCTTTAGACAAAGGCAACAGGAATATTTGTTCCTTTTTTCAGTCAGTTACAACTCACAGTTGCTGATTCATGTTCTTTTTCTTTGTCTAATGGGATTTTTTTTTAAAAAAAAAAAAAAAAAAAATCTAAAAGCTTCCAAAAGTCCCAGGGGCAGCAACCTATTAAAGTCTTGTGTTACCACCTTCCCAGAGGCTGCTGCAGGAGTGAATAACCCAGTTCACACGCATGGCTCAGCGTCATACGATGAGTCAGAAAAAATTACTTTAACAACAAAGTATTTCTTCAAAATAAGAAAAGCCTAGAAAACTAAAAGTTCTTAAAACCATGTATTTCTGTGGGTCAAAAGCCACTTAGCCTTGCTCTCATTTCATCACCACAACAAAGACCTGCCAGGAGAGGGGAGCCCTGAAGACACCTGTGATGTCAACTCCTCATCTGCCTCCAGCACAAAACAACAACCTCTGCTGCCAGAGACTTTCAGTTTTACTTGATTTTTACCTTCTTCTTGCCCCCATTCCCCCTCATCCTCATCGTCCGCCTTGCGCTTGTCTCCACTCCTGGCCTTCTTAGCCTTTTTGGAAGCTTTCTTTTCCGCCCGAGCCTGTTTTCTTTGCTCAGCTTTCTCCTCCTCCTGCTTTGCCAGAGCAGCTTCTTTCTCAGCAGCCTACAAAGATGCAAGAGTTATATATTCATTTTTTCTCTAGTGACTGCAGATTGCAGAGCGCTTTCTGGAGCACTGGACCCAGAGGGTTTGCTCCTGAGCTCCATTAGCCACAGCACTAATGGGAACATCATTTAAAGCACATCTCAGCTATTTGCTCTTGCAGCTTTCCTGGAGTGCACATCACTCTTGTATCCAGCCCAGGGTCAAAAGGGGAAAGATGAAAAGCATCAAAAGAGGTTGTTAAACCAAGTTTTAAACCAAAAATCAATAGTTCTGAGGCTTTAAGACAACTGAGGCTGGGAAGTGACATTAGAAATCTGACATTCAGACAAACACGACCTTAACTGAGGTGTATAAACTGCTTTGGAGGCTCACACAGCTCTGACCTTTGCTCTTTGTTCATTAACTCGAGCTAATCTGTTCTCTGTTTTTTGCACAGCTGCATCCCAGTCTTCCAGTGTTCCTAAAGGATAAAATGAAAACAAATTAAAAGAGCCTCGTATTTACCTCTCTCATAATTCAAAGACACAATTCTGGAGAAATAAGAGTGGTTGAATTCATGGAACTTGCTCTTAATATTAACCATTACACGTGAAAATTTCAACTAGAGTGAGCAGCTTCGAGGAAAACAAAACCAGGAGCCAAGCAGAGCAGAACCCTCTCGTTTAGAGTATGACACTCTAGAAGGGGGCATGGAAAAATCCAGTAATTTCAGCAGTGCCAAATCAGGCCAGAAGAGAAGGAAAGAAGAGAGAGCCGTTGTGTGTGCAGGACAGCAGTGAAAGGACAGAGAGCACAAAACACCGGATCAGAATTCACTCTGTGCCATCACACATTAGCCAGGCTGGGTAAGACGAGCCGAGGTGCAGGCAATTAATTACCTTCTCAGAGCCAACTAATTACCTTCAATCCTCTCCAGGGTGAGCAGCACCTCGCAGACGTGCTCGGGGTAGTCGCTGGTGCACTGCACGGCGCGGTGCAGGGCCTTCCTGCAGTGCTGGGTGTCCCCGTGGGCTCTGTGGGAGGGAGGGCACTGAGGGGGTCAAACCTCACAGCAGGGCCACAACACAGCTGCCACAGCCACGCTAACCCCTCCTCCCTCCCTCCCCAGCAATCCCCACTTCCCACTGGTGCTGTGACACTCCTGGAGCACGTGGCAGAGCCGCTCCAGGAACCTCCAAACCAAGTGAAGCAAACCCGTGCTAGGCTAAGCCCTGTCTCACACAGAGGAGGAAACGAGAAGGGAATGAACTCCCCCCCCAAGCCACGCTCTTACCTCTCAAGGTTATAATACTCCAGCCACATGTTGGCATATTTGGCATTTCCTTTAGTCATGATGTTGTCCCAGAGCTCCCTGGCTTTCTGCATGTTGTTGCACAGGCGGGCCTGGAACGGAGCACCCGAAACACTCAGGACCACGTAGGATCATTTGTTCAGTATCATTAACCCCCAGCCCCCAAGCCAAGGGAAGACCACAGATGATGCAAACAGGAAGACACACCTGGATCCTCAGATCAATCCTACTCCTCAGTAATCCTTCCCTGCCCCACCTGGTACACTCATCTTGGTTCTGGCTCCCACACACATTTCACTCTGCTCATTATGAAAAATATTAGGCAGCTTCCTCTGAGTTTCAAATGCTGGTGTACAAACGTACCTAACAGAGCACTTCAGCTCTTCTCCCAGACTGAGAGCGTGCTCTGTGCTTAGGAAGAGGGGATATGGATTGGGAGACCCAGTGGGAATCACCTGCTCTGACTGTGGAGGTCCATGAATACACCAGACAGGTGACTGAGAACTGCTTCAGCATAACCTGAATGTATCTGTCTTCTCCCTCCACTAATGAGGCAGGAAGTCAAACAATTAATTCAGATTCAGGCCCACACGGTTCAGAGGATCACAACTGCCCAAGACTTTTGCAACCCATCCCCTGCACTGTGCCTGGAGAAACAGCACTCAGGTCACATGATACATCCCAATCCCTAGGAGCCTGTGGAAAAGGAAGGAACTTATCCACGTGCAGTGACTGCACCAGCACACTGATCCCCGTGCTGGTTTGAAACTGGGTAGAGTGGGCAGCACTAAATTAGGCAGGGCTCAAGGCAGGTACACTGTGCTTGGCCAGTCCAGACACAAGGGTGGAAGAACAAAGATTTAACTCACTGAAACAACCCAGCCAAAATTCCAAGGTAGGAAAGGACTGCATTCCCCAGCTGGAATGTTAAAGCAATCAATTTGATCTAGTTCAGTGATTTAAATACAGCAGAAGAAACATCACCTCAACTCTTGCCCAGTTCTGCATGATGGTGCAGGAGGGATCTCCACTCTCACTGAATCCTAGGAATAAAAACAAGGACTGTTTGTTGTACTTGGCTCTTGGAAATAAAGTGTCTCTTAATCAACTTCTCCACGGAGTTGAAATGCTTATCTTGAAGACAAGTGAAACATTGTGTGGAAAACTGGTCTTATAAATACTATTCTGAACCAGGGAAAGTAAAGATATAAATGATTAAACTCACGCTCTTCCACTTCTTGTTTCAAGTACTCCACCGCACGTGCAAACGCAGAGCGCAGCTCCTCCAGCTCTTTACTTGAGTCTTTAGAGAGAAAAAAAAAAAAAAAGAATTGCCTTAAAATAATAATTAATTTCAATTTCCCATCCTCTAAAACCTTTTCCTTAACATACCCACGATTATTTTAGTGGGTAGTGGGGGGAGATTGAATTTATTACTTATTATTATTGCTATTATTACTTAAATTTATTACTTGGAGTAAAACTCACCACGTGCATAATAAAAACTATCAAGTAACTAAAATATACAGCAGGGCAGTGTTGCAATAGCACAGTCTACCCTGTCAGTGAGAAGCTGATTCAAGCTAAATTGATATGTTTTATAGACATGAACTGGTCAGAAAGTACCTTTTGGGAGAGATGAAAATACTGCCAACGTTTTTTAAAAAACAGTAATGCCACTATTTTAGAGAGGTACACAGGAAACAGTTTTAGATATTTATTCCCACATTAATCACACAGACCTTGTGTAAAATCCACCCTTCTCCTCAGGTAATCCAGATATGCCTGCCAGATCTCTACGTAGTCTGTGGCCTGAATAAAACCTGCATTCAGAGCTTTTTCAAACATTTCTGAAACACAAAGGGGGGAAAAAAACCCAAGCATGATTACTCTCCACTCTTGAAATGGATAGCACAAAAATATATGCAGATGCACTGCTGGTTTCTAGGAAAACAGGAGAACTCAAGGAATTCTACACAGTAAAGTGGTTTAAAGCGAATTTAAAGGCAGGATGTTCATGCTGAGTTGTTCAGCCTGCTCAGAGCTGCAGCTGCCCACCAAGAGCAGCCCCAGAAACACCTACTGCACGTGGCAGCAGCTCTGAGCCCGCAGCAGGTGGCAACAGATCCTGCAAGCCCCACTTGCCCAGAGGGTATTTCGCTGAGCTGGTGTTCCTTTACCAGAAATGCTGCTGTGATCCACCCTGTGTCTCTCCATGGCCAGCAGGTACCTAATCCAGAGCCCGACTGTCCAGGGGCAGTTCCTCACAGCACGGTCGTGGGCGGATAAAACCAACTCCTTCACTTTGAGCTGCCGGTCCTGGAAGAATCACACAACAGAGCTCAAGTTCTGTCAGCCAGGAGAGAGCAGGTGAGCCAAATCCCACCTTATAGAGAGCCAGCACTTCACAAACAGAAAAAAAGGCACTTTCATTTTATATTTGAAGAGCTGAGATGGGTATTTTAAATTCTATGTTCCTAAAAACGCAGGGAAACCCTTCAAATGAGCAACACAAACAGGAACCACCAGACCAGTGAGGTGTTTTCTGCCAATGAGATAAATATAGTAAAGACAGAGAATAAATTCCCAGCTGTTCTTGGAATGTTAAGAGGGGAAGTAAGGATATAAAAGGAAGAGGGACTACACACAGCAGGTGTTCCACCTGCAACCTGCTGTCTCCAGCTGGGAAGATGAAGAGAGATGGAGTAACTGGGCCTGGATGAGCCTCCTGCAGAGTCACCCTGATCCCTTAATCCAGCCACCTTCTGTCCTGCCTCTGGAGCTCAGGATCAGTTCCAGACTGCACTAACTAACCCCATGGAAACATGGGCTGAGCACCTGGGTTTGCTTCAGTACAGCTGGAGCTCGATGCCCAGAGCATTTAATTCTGCAGAGAAAATACACAGCTAGAGGCAAAAAAGGGAGAAATGCTCACCTGATTAATAAACACACCTCTAAAAAACAAGAGGAAAGCCAAAGGGAGGAGAAAATCAGTTTCTGGAGGATTTAAAGACTAAAGGACAGGACTGAAGTAGAACTTATCAGCTGTTTATCAGCCACTGAGATTAAAAAACCCCAAACAATCCAGGAAAGGAAAAGTGCAGACATTTGTGGGTGTATTTCCTTACCAAGTACTGGTTGTAGCGTGCCCAGAGATCTGGGACAAGGCAGTTCTCAGCCAAAGCCCTCTCGTAGATCAACTGAATGCGAGCTGGATCACCTGCTTTCATTTCAAAATCAATGTAAGCCTGGTATTCTGCCAGCTTTGGTGTTTCAGCACCCAGCTGGGAAACAAACAGGGAGACAAAGAGTTAAACTCTGCAATAACACACAGTTCAAACAGCCCACCTGTTCCTCAGAGCAGCTCCCATGCAAGATTTCACACCAGAGATTTGCCTCTAAATATCAGCAGCTTTTGATTTCCACACACCTCTGAACACCACCCTGCTCTGAAACCACTCAAGGTTCCTATTTGTTATTCCTCAATGCTGGAAAAAACAGCTGGAACACCTTAGGGCAGCCTGACACACTCAATTGATTCAATAATTTCCAGTATTCCCAGCTGAGAGGCTTCTTCTGCCTCCCACTGCTCACAGCTCAACAGGTGCCCCAGCAACACTCAGCTGCTTTCTCTCTGGGACTAGAAAAACTAATAAATCTGGGGGAAAACAGATCACCCCAAAGCAATTCACTCTTAGTTTTGAAGGCAGGTGGAAGTAGCAGCATTACCAGTGCCTCTTCATAGGGTTTGCACTTCTCCAGCTGTTGCAGAGCTCTTTTGTAATTCTTTACTGTTGTTTCTGGAATGGGCTCTTCTGACCACTCCTCGTATTCGGCATACGAAGCCTCCATATCTGTTAGAACAGACAAGAAACCCCATCAATAATGCACTTCTGGGACTAAAACCATCAGATTTCAACTTCTGCTTGATCCTAACACATATTCCTATCTTGATTTATATAGTATTTATAACTTATTTATAATTAACATTTATTTATCCCCTTTCGGTCTTATCTGTCACGCTACTGCAGCTTAAAGGGTTCAGACACCTCACCTTAGACAGTGTCCTGTAACAAATTCAGGGCAAGTTCCACTAAAGCTGGAATTAGAAACCTAAAGTGGCAAAATTATCCCCAAGGCTTTAAAGAAGAGAAGCCAAACCCTTTCTATATGGAAATGAAGTCAAACAGCCTGTGCCTGACTTTGTCCTGTGAGCAAAGCAGCAAGAAAAGGGACCCAGGAGTTTAAAGTGTGAACTAGAGAGAAGGGAGAATTCCAACAATCCAGCTGACAGAGATACTCCCAACCAAGGTTTTTATTCAGCAATCACAGCTGAATTCCTTATTTCTAATGGCCACATTTGTCTCTTCATTCGCACTTTAAACAGTCTCAAAATTATGCTCTGAAGAACCAGATACATGAAGTTTCCATAAATATGAATATTCCTGATCCAAAGGAATTTGTTCCTTGTTCATGAGGCAAATTCCTCATTTCTAATGGTCACATTTGGCTCACCACTTCCACTTTGAACAGCCTCAAATTCTGCTCTGAGCCATCAGCTAACCCAAGTGGCAATAAATATGAACATTCCCGATCCAAAGGGATTTGTGCCTCATTCATGAGGCAAATTCCTCATTTTGCGCTCGACACCTGCACTTCAAGGAGCTCTGAGCACTCAGATAAGCCCAGTGCCAATAAATAAGGCCACTCCTGACCCACGGGCACCCACTCACAGGGAGATGGCACCGACTGAAGGGACAGCAGAACTGCGGCTGCGGCCCGTGTGGCTCCAGCCCCATCCCCCCTGTGCCCGAGGGCTGGCTCAGCCCATCCCATCCCATGCCATCCCATCCCATGCCATGCCTCCAGCCCTTACCCAGCAGTGGGATGCCCAGCTGGCGCCGGAAGAGCGTGTGGATCCTCTCGAGCTGGCTGCACAGCACCTGCTGCTGCTCCGGGGCCGGGACGCTGCCAGGGGCCGGCTGCCAGGGAAAGGAGGGCACTGCCTGAGCCCCCCGAGCCCAGGGAGCTCCCAGCCCCCCCGGGGCACTGGGGGCCAGCCCGCCTCGGGCTGCTGGGAAAGCTGAACCTCGGGACGGCCCCTCTGGGGGAATGGGAAAAGCATTCCTGACTGAAAGCTGACACAGGCACGGGGAGGTGATGGCAGAGAACACAACTGTGCTGCTTCACAAACCCAACGAAGAGGTTCCACTAAAATCCCTGGGGTGTGGAGAGATGATTTGGAACTTCCAGCTTTAGCTGTGTTTGGGAATGAAAGGGCATTCTCCCGTTACCCCCTTTGTTAGGGCATTTCAGAGAATGGGGCTGGAAGGGACCTTCGGGATGAAAATAGTTCCCACCCCACCACGAGCAGGGACATCTTTAACTTTCATCTCTTAGTTACCAAACTATAAAAATCAAAAGAAATATTCACATTCTGGCCATCTTGTAAAAGTCTCTTTTGCAGATGTCAAAACTGTACTTTCCAGGGATAAAACACCCTCATCCAGAAAGTACGGACAGTGTGGGATCATGAATAAATTAAAAGTTGAAGTAGAGAACTGCACAGAAAATTAAACAAGACTGACTCTGCAGAAATAGCCACTGGCAAGAACATTGCTCAGTAATGGAGCTCCTCAATTTAAAGCTGTTCTTGGCAGTTCAATCAGCAGAGGGAAGCTTCGCTCCCGGATTTGAGATGTTATGATTTTATTTAAGCACAAATCCGCTTAATTATCCATCAAAAGCACAGAACGGCTTTCCCAGAGCAAGGAGGGGGTCAGTTCTTCGAGCCGAAAAGGAACAACCGTGCGACAGGACAGGCCCTTTGCTGGGAGGGGACAGCCCGAGGTGCCTCAGGGGCTGCTGCAGAGCCTGTGTGGGACGAGAGCCCTGGGGAACGGCCTCACCTGAGCTGTCTCCAGGATGGCATTCTCGAACTCCCTGTATGCTTCCCACAGGGCTGTGCCCTTGGTCACGTGCAGCCCCACTGCAGTCAGAGCCCTCTCGAAGACGGACCGCACCTTCTCAATCCCTCCTTCCTGCCCGATGCCTCCAATGGAATACTGGGCGTATTCCAGCCAGATTTCAGGACCTAAGCAAGGCGAGGGGAAACAAATGACTTGATCTCCTCACAAATAACTTTAAAAAAAGGCAATTCTGCTTTCCAAACGCCTCGTCTGCTGTGTATAAATAGACCAACACATGACAATTTCCTTTACTTTCTTCTCCTGTTTATCCAACATGGTAAAGTTAAAATATTGAAGTTATGCTGTTGGTTCAGCAGCAGCACCACAGTTTTCTTCTGAAGAAAGGAGTAATTCCTGAGGGTTTCCTGACCCTGCCTGTCACCTTTGCTACACAAACCACATCAGGGGTGAACCAAAACCCCTTAACAGCAAACTCACTTTCCCTGAGCACTTGTGCAGAGCTGGGGCCACAAAGCTGCCACATTCCTAAATAATTCAGACTGAAGCAGCTCCTCCTTCTCTTTCCAGACTCCTGAACTTGTCTGATCAGCATCTCCTTAAGCAGCTGAGCCCCAAAGGTGAGGAGGAGGTGGGGAACAGGGTTGGCTGCCTGGCACCTCTCCCACCACCAAATTCCCTTCAGAGACCCCCCAGGGTGGGGACTGCCCCACCCACAGATGTTGGATGGCACATCTGGGCTCCAACTCCTTCCAACCCCCAAGTGCAATCCAGGAGATCCAGAGGATACCTCCTCAGTCCTTCATTTCCATTCCTTCTTCCTGAAGGATCACCAAGACCAGCTAATTTCACTGATGGGACATTTTGGATGCAGATTTTCTGAGGGGTTTGCCTCCGTGTTCCCAACCCTCCCCCTCCTCAGGCTTCATTTTTCCAGCCCCTCATCCCATCGCTCAGAGTTTGCAGTTATTCAGTGCTTTATGACAGAAGTTTTTAAGCTACAGCAGCTCCTGAAGAATTGCAGAGACCAGCCACCACATCCTTCCCTTGCATCGCTTCACACTGATATTTTTGATCCAATTTCTGCATTACAACAGAGGAAGCAGCTTTTCTACAATTAAAAAAAAAAAAAAAAAAAAAGAAGCCAAATCTGGCTGTACCACAACACATCTTACAGCACTTATCAAGGACTTACAGATGTAATCCTTGACAGCTCGTTCAAAGAGCTCATAGACCTTCTCTCGCTCAGAGCTCTCTGAAGCCATTTTGATCTCATCCTTCAGCCAGTCCAGCCAGATTTCTGAAAGGAAAAGATTTAGAACACATCATTGACGTTCAGAAATAACAAGTTAACATCCACTTGGTGAGTTTTGAGGAACAGAGTTAAAGCCAGGGAGAGGGCCAAGGCAAAGAGAGGAATTTTTAACTTCCACGACTCCTCATAATTCATTTTAAATAAAAGTTGAGTGGAGACTTCTTAAATTGGTACCAAACAAGCACCTTTCTGTTAAAGGGAGAAACTGCAATTTATCAGCACCTTGGACAGAGGATCAGGATGTACCTGGAACCAACCCGTCCTCACACTTGTGCCAGTAAATGGCTTTGGAGACTGAGCTTCCACAGACACACAAGGGAACACGGAATCCTGGAATAGTTTGGGTTAGAAGGGACCTTAGAGATCATCCTGTTCCAGCCCCTGCCACGGGCAGGGACACCTCCCACCAGCCCAGCTTGCTCCAAGCCCCGTCCAACCTGGCCTTGAGCACTCCCAGGGATGGGGCAGCCACAGCTTCTCTGGGCAACCCTTTCCAAGACTCGACTCCCCCTGGCAGAGCAGCCTCTGCAACACTCACACTGTCCCTGGGTTAGGAACACAGAGGAAACCCCGCCCTGGCTTCCACCAGCACGGAATGTTCTTTGCTGCCTCTCTGTGAACCATCACTTCTGGCAGGAGTCTGGGCTCTGGGCACCATTCCCTGCCTGAGGGTGCTCAAACCTGCTCTTTCAGCACTTTGCCCAGGCCCCCCGTGACCCGTGGGGGGCTGTGACAGGAGCAGGGGGGGCTCGGCACCTTCGGTGAGGGGGAAGAGCTCGCTCATCTTCTGCCGGGCTCTGCGCAGCTTCACCAGCTCTCCCTCCTGACGCAGCAGCTTGATCAGATCCAAGTGGCAGTTGTAGTCAAAGGCATTGATGGAAAGCTTGAAAAGCAATTAAAAAGCCATTTCAAATCCGCTGCTGGACGGCAGGCACGAAGAAATCACAACGTAAATCGTAATCTCCTCACGCGATCGCAGAGGCAAAAAACAGAGTCGCACCAAACTTCGCTGCTGTTTGTAGGATGTTTCCCAGTCACACAGAGACGGCTTTAAAACACGCTTTCAGGTTTAAAAGGGCTTTAAGTTAAGCTCAGTGCTCAGCTCATGGCTCTAATCTCCAAAGGTCGTGCTCGTAATAAATCCCAACGCAAAGAGCACAGCAGCTTCGAGCTGTAAAACGCACCCGAAAGGAGAGTCTTTCTCAAGAACCAAATCTCGGAATACCCTGAGCGGGAAGGGACACACAAGGATCATCCAGTCCAGCTCCTACTCCTGCACAGACACCCCAACAATCCCCAGCACTCCTGGAGCTCTGGCAGCCTTTGGGCCCGTGCCCACTGCCCTGGGGAGCCTGCTCAGTGCCCACCGCCCTCTGGGGGCAAAAACCTTTCCCTGATACCCAGCCTGACCCTCCTGGCACAGCTCCAGCCCTTCCTGGCTCCTGCCACTGCTCACAGAGAGACACGTGCTGTAATTTGCTCAAAGTCAATATCCCTCCCCCGCAGAGGCGGCTGAGGTTTCCCAATGAGCGCAAACCGCACACTGGGGCTCCCCTCGCAAAAAAACAACCCAAACGCTCAGCCCTCGCCTCAGGCTCCAAACATTCGCGTTATAAAACCGCCCGGGCCGGGAGAGACCCCACAGGGCCCGCGTTCCGTCCCGACCCTTCCCAGCCCCGAGCAGGCGGCTCAGCCGCGGGTCCCGCTCCGCTCCCGCCACACCCGCCGGGCCCACCTGCTCCTCCAGCCGCTGGATCTCGGCCTCGTTCTCCTTCTCCTCGTCCTCGCCGTCGCCAGAGGAGTCCGAGTCGCCCTCATCGTCCGAGTCCCCGCCCGACTCGGGCTCTCCCTCCGGCAGCCGCTTCTCCTCCTCGGCCGCCGCCTCAGCTCCCGCCGCCGCCATCTTGTGCAGCTCCGCTCCGCGCCCGCCGCGCCCC
>JAWWEU010000037.1:10394645-10406709 GCA_035583155.1 Acropternis orthonyx | reverse complement strand
CCCCCCCCTCCCCATCACAGGAGCACTCCAGCGCTCCCTGTTCCACCCACCTGAATTCCCTCGTGGAAATGGAAAGGCAGCTCCGGGTTTCTCGCCCGGACAGAGCGAGGGGCTCCCTTTGTTTTCCGAGGGCGCAGAGCAACCCCAGCTGGAAGCAGCAGAGTGGGATTGCTCAAGGCTGGGGGGCCGGGGCCGCTGCCAGTGACCGGCTCCAGACAATGATCATCTGGCTGATTAGAGAATTCCTGAAAAATGGAGGTTTGCAGTGGAAACTTTGACACGGGCGATGCTGCAACGGGGCCAGGCCCGACACGAGTGGCATTTCCCAACCGCCCATCCCGGGCCGTTACACACCATTCCCAGCTAAAAATAGGCTGGGGCAGGATTTCACCCCGGAGCCGCCACCATGGCCGAGCTGAGCCGGGATGGACCCCCCGAGCCTGTGCCAAGGGGCAGCCCCGGAGCTGGGATGCAGAGAATGGGGGGTCCCAGCGTCCCCAGGGAAGGGGGAAGGCTGGCTCTGTCCCCATCCTCTCCCACACACGGGGCTGGCTCAGCCCCACCATGTGCTGTAGGACACGGGATACACGTTTCTCATCCCAAAACAAGGCCCCCCCACGGGGTTTGGGAGAGGGACGTGACCATCCCCACCACATCGCGACATGTTCCCGAGGGACATCGGCGCGTGCCACGCCACGTAACACCACGGAGCCATTCCCAGGGCTCTGCCGCTCCACACAGCTCTGTGGGAAGGTCTCAGGAACCAGCCCCTCGGCTTCATCAGCGGGGACCCCCCCAGACAACTCCCCCCCCAAATCCCAGCCCACCTCCCCTTTCCCCCCAACCAAACCCACCCCAGCGGCGCTGCGGGCCGGGAGGGGCTCCAGCAGCAGGATTTGGCTTCCAGGCTCCTTCCTGGTGGCACAATCTGGTTTCCATTAAACCAGAGCAAACAAACGGCAGCAGAGGCAGGAGCTGCCCCCCAGACCCCCGACCCTCCCGGCTCACCCCAGGTCAGCGCTGGGCTCACACCAGTAGCCAGCACCATGAGGATGAGGGGGTTTGGGGGGCTGGAATGAGCCCCTTCCTCCTCCCCCTTCGCTGCAGAGAGGGGCCCCTCGGCAGGGAGAGGGGTCCTGGGATGGGGGCGGCATCAATTCCCCGGCACAAACGGAGCTGAGGAGCAGCCACGGCCATGGAGGGGCCGAGCAAAGCCCAAAGCAGTGCCAAGAGCAGGGCCTGGCACCGCGGCCACTGCCAGCCCTCCATCCCCATCCCATCCCATGCCAGCACATCCTCACCACCCAGACCCACGGGACATCCCCGTCTCCAGCTTGGCCAGGCACAGACAAATCCCACTCCGCTTCCGTCTGCTCCCAAAAACTCGAGAAATTCCCGGGTTTGGTGTTGTCCAGACACAGCCCCGCCTGACTCCTGCCTGGCATTACAGCCACATGGGCAACCCCCTCCCATGGCCAGCCCTCACCGTGGCACCCCGGCCATGGGGCAGCCTGTGCCCCCCCGGGAGCCACCCCAAAACCAGGGAGCAGCCTGGCAGGGCCGCGGGATCCTCACCTCGCCCGGGAGGCAGCCGGGAACGCGGCTCTGTCCCACACACCTCGAGCCCCTTTCTGCTGCCGCTGGGACGGAGCCTCCTCCTTCTCCCTCTTCTCCTCCTCCTTCTCCTCCTCCTCCTCCTCCTGCGTCGCAGCCCGGGACCAGCTTGTTCTCATTAGGGCCGGGATGGGGAGGGGGGTGGGAGGCCGGGGAAGGGCAGGCAGCCCCCAGCCCCCTCCCAGACGAAATCCAGCTGGGGCTGGGGGGGTTTCCTGCTTTCTTCCCCTGTCAGCAAAAGGCAGGAGCCCTGGTGCTCACCATCACCACTGGAAGGGGCCGCTTTTTGGGGCGCAACAAGGGGTGCTGCAAGGGTGTTTTTATCCAGGAGGGTGTGGGTAACGCCCCAGCTGAGGTCTGAGGGGGGCAGTGAGGGACGTGGGCTCAGTGCCCTGGCATTAACGGGGACTGGCATGGGGCAAACGGGGCTTGGGACCCCACTGTGTAAACCCCACTGTTTCCTAAACATCCCAACCTGGAAATGCTCTGGCACAGGCACCTCTGCCCTGGGGTGCAGGCAGGGACAGGCAGGGGTCCCCGTGGTTCACCAGACCCGAGTGGCAGTTCCTCAGCTCCCCAGCACGTGGTTTTCAATCTGGGGGTCTGGGGGCATCTCCTAGACCCCCCCAGCCCCCGGGGCTCTGCCTCCCCCCACGCTGGTCCCTCGGCCGGGGCTGAGGTTGCTCAAGAGGCTGCGGCCGCTGCGTGACCTCATCCTGTTGCTATTTTCCTCTGCTCCTCCCTGGGGACCTGCCAGACCCCCCAAAAAGCCCCCGGCAGTGCTCGGGGGGGGAGCCTGTCCCCGTGTCCCGAGGGAAGTGGCGCCACTTGGGGTCCCGCCGCCGGCGCTGCTCCCGAAATAACGGGGTTGTCCGTCTGTCCGTCCATCCGTCTGGCTGGCAGCAGCTGCTGGGGCGGCTTTTCCTGGCCTTAAGTGCTCAGTGATGAAATCTTAGAGGGGAAGGGGGAAAGGCGAGGGGAGGCCGGGGGCGTGGGGGGGCTGAGGGTGGCCAGGAGGAGTTCCAGCAGCACCCGGGCTCACTCCTGCAGCCCAGACGGGGATGGGGCTGAGATTCCCCATGCTGTGCACCCAGCGAAGCCGGCGTTGGGCTCAGTCACCTTGTCCAGCATCCCCATCCCAGTCTGCCCAGGGTCCCCATCCCTCCTTGTCAAGGATCTGCATCTCATGTCACCCAGGGTCCCCATCACTGCTCATCCAAGGTCTCCATCCTACTCTTGCCAGGATCCCCATCCTTCTTTGCCCAGGGCTCCGATCTCTCCTCATCCACGGTCCCCATTCCACCCTGCCCAGGGTCCCCATCCCTCCTTGTCCAAGGGTCTCCATCCCTCCCTCTACAGAGTCCACACCCCTCCTTGCCCACCCTGCCCAGGGTTTCCACCCATCCTTGCCCAGGGTGCCCGTCCCAGCCGGGATGCCCCCGGGGCAGGGCAGTGCCGGTGCCAGCGCCCACGGGCCATTAGGATGCCGTTTTTGCCTGCGGCGGGCGGGGGCTGTGCCCGTCGGGGCTGGGCAGGGCTGGGCAGGGCCGGGACCGCCCGGCCCGCCGTGTAATTTGGGGCTGCTGGAACGCGGGGCCGCGCAGGGCTCGGCTCGGCGGCACCGCCCGCCCGGGGAACCGGCAATTTGAGGCATTTCGGCCCCGCTCTGCTTCTAATTTACCTCCCGGGGCTGCGCTTTGCTGTGCCAGCAAAATACCCCGAGGGGACCCGTCCTGCGGAGCTGCACGTGGTGTGAGGAGCCCTGTGCCACCCAGTGCCCTGTGTCACCCACCGCCCTGTGCCACCCACTGCCCTGTGCCACCCAGTGCCCTGTGTCACCCACAGCCCTGTGCCACCCACAGCCCTGTGCCACCCAGTGCCCTGTGTCACCCACCACTCTGTGTCACCCCAGCTGGGTGCCACCCACCACCCTGTGTCACCCTCCACCTTGTGCCACCCCCAGCCCCGTGCCACCCCCCCCACGCTGCCCTCCCGCTGCCCGAGGATCCCTGAGGATCCTGCTGTGACACCACACCGGCTTCCTGCGGATTCCTGTGCCCTGAGCTGGGCGGTGGAAGCCCGACAGGACCTGCTGACGATGCCAAATAGGGCAATTCCCGGCTCCTCGCAGCTCCAGCGGTGGAGGAAAGTTTATCCTTGCTTCCCTCCTACTCCAGAGCGGCTGGCACAGGGCTGGGAGAGCGGGAAAAACCCCTCCAACCTGCCCCCATCCACCTCCTCGGGACACACCGGCCTCGTCCTCTCCTGGAGCGTGGGCAGAGGCCGGATGATCTGCTGTGGGATGGAGATGGATGATGGGAACATCCCTGTGCCTCCTGTGGGTGTTTTGGCTGGTGTGGGGACACAGTGGGACAGAGCAGGGTGGCATCACCACGGCCAGGGTGTCCCACCTGGGGACCGGCCCTGGCCAGCAGGTCCCTCACCCGGCTGAGTCACCCATAAACATTTACATTCCCGGCGGGAGAGGGGCCCTGCAGCTGCCAGGAACCACATGGAAAACATCCCAAGGGCAGTGCGAATGTAAACAGGGAGCGGGACTGGGGCACAGGTGGGTGGGACACTGAGCTGGGAGCCCCCAGAGGGACATCCCAGAGGGGCCTCTGAGGAGGGTGCGAGCTCTGGGATGTGGGGATGGGGATACTGGGATGGGGATGTGGGGATGGGGACATGGGCATAGGCATGTGAGGAAGTGGATATGGGGATGGAGAGACGGGAATGTTGGGCCTGGCCATGGCAGGAACGGGGATGGAGGGATGGGGACACTGAGCCTGGTGGGACAAGGATTGAGTGGGAGAGATAAGGACACTGAGCCTGGCCACAGCAGGGATGGGGATGTGGGGATGGGGATACTCAGTCTGAGTGGAGCAGGGATGGTCCTGGGCCATTTCTGTTCCCCCAGGGCCAGGCACAGGATCAGTTGGTGGCCTGAGGGATGACCAAGACCTGCACAGCGGGGGCAGGTGGGACCTGAGAGCAAACCTGAGCCTCTCTTCATGCCCAGGGCAGGTGAGACAGCAGGACCCTCTTTGGCTGCTCGAGGCTTTGCTCTCCCAATCCCTCCAGGCGGGGACAGCCCGGCCAGCTCTGCCAGACCAGGCTGAGACCCCGCGGCCACCGTTTGCCCCCGGGGCCGAGCCCTGGGCGCTCCGGCAGCACCGGCAGCCGCAGCAGCACCGGCAGCCGCAGGCAGGAACACGTTGTGCCACCACCAGCGCTCCCGTCCCGTCCCTCCTCCCCCCGCGGCGTTTCCGCCCCGGCCCCGCCGCCCTTCCAGCCCCCACGAGGCCGAGCCCACCGGGGTCCGGCCCTTGCCCGGCCGGGGGTGGCTGCGGGTTTCGTTTCTGCTCCCCTCGGGGACTGCGGAGGGAGGATGGAGAAGCGAAATTTCGGCAGCGGGATGTGGGCAGCGAGGGGGCCGGGGCTGGGGGGGCTGCCCCTGCCAGGAAGAGACCACCACGTCCGGGCAACACTTTAATGGGTTCAGCCTGGAGGGCTGAGCTCTCCGCGGGGGAAGCAGCTCCGTCACGCTAAAACACGAACCCGAGGGGACGGGGGTCCCTGCCCGTGGCTCCCCCGGGCACACGGCACTGCCGCCGGCCCCCAGCTCTGGGGGATGCCCATCCCGGGGGCTCAGGAGTGCTCCGGCAGGAAGCTGCTGAGAGTCAGGTTGTCCCCGTCGGGCTCGGCGCTGCCGTCGAGCAGCCGCTTGTGCCGCCGCGCCGGGACGGGCCGGGGCCCCGCGGCCGCCTCGGCGTCGGCCAGGAGGGAGGAGATACAAACCATCTCGGTGCGGCTGAGCCGGCGCTGCCCCGACCGCGCCCGCCGCCACAGCAGCGCCGCCAGCACCCCCGTGCACACCAGGAAGGTGGCGGCCACCAGCCCCAGCAGCAGGATGGCCAGCAGGCACTTGCCCATCACCCCGCTGGGGTCCCAGGGCATCGCTGGCGTCGTGTCCGCAGGGGCTGCGGCACCTCCGGCTTTCTTGGTTTTCCTGTATCCCGTGGTGGCGGAGCCGAGGGCTCGGGGGGCTGCTGAGGGTGGCCCCGTGGAGGAGGTGAGGTCCGGGCCACCAGCCACTGTCCCCTCCTCGCCGGGCGCTGTGTGCCAGCTGGGGGGGGTGCTGGTGCCCTGGTGGGGTGCTGCTGATGGGCCGGGCTCCGAATCCAGCAGCAGGTCGGGATTGGGGGAATCGGTCTCATCACTGGGATCCTCTGTGGTTGGCGCTGTGAGTGCCCGGAGCAGGCTGGCGTTGGTGCCAGGCACAGCTGGTGGTGGTGCTGAGGTCAGGAGCAGGTCGGGGTCAGGGGAATCCGTCTCGTCCATGGGATCTTCTGTGGTTGGCGCTCCAAGCACCCGGAGCAGGCTGGCGTTGGTGCGGGGTGCTGGTGGTGCAGAGCTCAGGAGCAGGTCGGGGTCAGGGGAATCCGTCTCATCCATGGGGTCGGCTGTGGTTGGCATCCGGAGCAGGCTGGCGTTGGTGCCAGGCACAGCTGGTGGTGGTGCAGAGCTCAGGAGCAGGTCGGGGTCAGGGGAATCCGTCTCATCCATGGGGTCGGCTGTGGTTGGCACCCGGAGCACGCTGGCGTTGGTGCCGGGAGCTGGTGGTGGCACCGAGCCTCCATCGGTCTGGTCACTGCTGGTCAGCTCGGTGGCAGCGTGGCCGGGCCCCGGGATGGCTGTGGTGGCACCGGGGTCCTGCCCACCGTGGTCCCTCTTCCCGCGGGGCAGGGGCAGTGCCCGCCCGGGCGCCCCCCAGACCCACTGCCCCGGCCCCGGCTCCAGCCCAGCCCCGCACACGCGCGGGGGGCTCAGCACCAGCAGCGCCAGCAGCACCAGCACAGCCCGGCCCGGCGCCATCGGGACCTGCAGGGGACACAGCGGGCGGGTCACAGCAGGGTCCTGCTGCAGCGGAGGATGCTGAGCCCTGAACTGCCCCAAGATGGGATCGCACTCGAGCCAAGGATCCTCCTCCGCTCCTGGAGAAGGGACCCCCGTGGGTTTGGGGGGCCGGGGGATGCGCCCACCAACCTCCTCCCGCCGCTGCTCCCACGCCGGGGGAGCTCAGCCCCGGCAGGAAAGTTTTGATTAGGAAGTTGAGTGTCTGGAAACGGGAAACCGGCCGAGATGGAGCCGGCTGCTGTCGGACAGGCAGTTACGGGATGAGTCTTCCGTGTGGAAATGAAACCACAGGGATCTCGCCCACATTTCGACAGACCCCTCACCCCAAGGTGCCCGTCCCCCCCACTCTGCCCACCGGGCTGGCACAGGACTCCAGGGCTGAGGCCGCCGTGTGCCTGTGCCTCTGTGCTGGGGCAGGAGAGCCAAACCCGCCCCAAACTCATCCCAGCCCCTCCAAAATCCCCCCGTTCCATGTGCATCACTAGTACTTTCCCCGGCAGCCCCGGTGAGCAGAGGCCACCGGGGGCCCTGCAGCTCCACACCCAACACCACCCACACACGGATCGATGCTCTGAGCATCCCCGGGAAGCTCCCACATCCCCAGAGCGCCCACCCGCCTCCCCAAAGCCCCAGGGACCAGCCCTGAGCGTGGCACCCGCAGGAACCCCGAGCATCTCCGGGGCTGTGCCCCAATCCCCGGGGCTCACCTGTGCCTGGGGACGCAGCGGCGGGGTCCGAAGCTGCAGCGGTGACAAGACTGGCAGGGGGGGCTGGCAGGGGGGCGAGGGCAGCCCTGGCAGTGGCAGTGGCACCCGCGGGGTGTCGAGGGCCACCCTCCGCCTGCACCTCCCCGGGCGGGGAAGGGAAGGGAAGGAGCGCAGAAGGGCGGCTGCGGTTTCGGAGAGCGGCGGGGGAAGGACGTCACTGAGAGCGGGGCCGCGGGCACCCCGGTGAGGGTGGCAGGGGTGGGGTGCGCCCCGAAGAGGGGCCCCTCGCCGTGTCCCGGTGCCCGGTGGGAGCCCCCGGCGCGGCCCCAGCGGCGGCCCCGCGGAGCGGCTGCGGCGCGGCTCCTGTCACCCTGAAAGCAGAAGTGACACAGACCCGGTGCCAGGGCTGCCATCCCCCGGGCACGGGGTGGGCACGGCCGGGGAGGGGGCCGTGGTGCCCTGAGAAGGCACACGAGGGTACCCGAACACTTGGGAAATGCCTTCGCACGCGAGGAGGAGGAGGAGGAGGAGGAGGAGAGTGAGGGCCTGGCTCGATGCTTTGCAGAGCCCTTGCACCCGGGGCCTTCTCTCCGCCCCGTGCCCAGGATGGCCGGGGGGTCTCGGGGGGCTCTCGGGGGGCTGCGGGCACTGCTGGGTGCTGTCCCGGCCTCAGGAAACGCCGGCCCCGGGCGGGACGCGCGGCCGCAGCCGCAGGAAGGTGCTGCAAGAGAACATCCGCAGGAACGGGCTGGGGTGTCAACAACCCGCCCCCCCGAAACCACCCCGAAACCACCCGGAGCCACCCCGGAATCGGCTGCCCGTGGGGCTGGGGGAGGGAAGCGAAGGGGGTTCGGGGCTGCGGGAGGAGCAGCCCCTGGGATGCATCCAGGTGGCCTCTCCCGGAGCATCCCTGCCCTCCCCGGTCTGGGTTGTGCAATACCCTGTGAAAGGCCGCGGCCCCGGGGGGGCTCAGACCTGGACAGGGTCGGTGATGCTCTCTCCATTCCAGGCCTCCTGCCCCCTGGAAGCAGGTTTCGGCTGGGAAAGAGCAGGGCATTCCCAGCCAGGGCTGTCCTTACGGAGACCACACTACCCCCCAGCCCCTCTGTGCCATCACATCCCACAGCCAGCCAAGCCCTTGGGATCACTCACTGGGAATCACCAGTGAGGGGTCCCAGCTCTCCAGGGACAAGACGGGGGTCTCAAAGGACCCTCAGCCACAACCTGGGTGCCCGTCACTTAACATCCCAGTTACTGATCAAACCTGGAATGCCAAGGGCAGGCAACAGGACACCGAGAGGCAAAGAAAAAGCGGAGCAGAGGCAGTTTATAATAATCAATGACTTTTATCTTTTGAAAATGGAAGCAAATATTTGGACAGATACTCGGGCGCTCTATAAGAGCGCGTCTCTCCGGACTGGGCTGGTTCTCTCCCGGGATAACACGGCTACAAAAAGCTTCAGGCACTGACTCCGGTTGAGCCTGGCGAGGCATCAGTTCATTTAAATAAAATACAGGCTAAGAACTAAAATCCAGGGCGGCCTCTGGGACCGTCTCCCACTCCCCCACCTCTGGGCACCTCAATCCAGCGGCTCCCAAAACTGATTTCCTTCCAATTTTAGGAACAAACCCGAGGTCCCCAAGCACACGACCCCGAAGTCACACGTACAAATCAACACAGAAATCACCACTTTGGGGGCAACGACCTTCGGGTTTGGTTTCCAAAAGAAAAATCCGTAAAAATACACATCTCAGGCATTTACTGCAATACAGAAACGTCACCAAACAGCCAAAGAACCCGGAGCAGCCGGATTGTGGATGCACAGGCACAGGGCAGGGGGTGCCACTTGTCCCTAAAACACAAATCCCACTTTTCTGAAGCTTTCATGCTCTGCAATCCTCCCACATCCTCCACCTCCTCCGTCCCATCCTCGTGCCCGGCGTTCCCACGACACGGTCCCACCTCCACACACACACATCCCTCCACGGCAGGGAATCCTTAACCTGGAAGATCTGAACATGCAAACACTGGGGGGGAAAAAAAATGGAAAAATTGGAGAATTCCTAGCTAAACTAATGGAAAAAAAGAAAATAATCAGTCACTTCAGCCTGGCCGAAGGGACACGAGTCCCGCCGGGATGCTCCGGGGGGCACACGCGGGGCAGGGGCTCCCACGCACACGCCACACACCCACGGAGCTGCCACGGGCACAGAGTCCAGCTGGGAGAGGGATCCAGAGCCCCTGGACACCTTTGGATTCCAGATGGGCTGTCACCACTCCCTGCCTGTGCCGGGATGGGCGGCAGCGACCGAGCCTGGCACGGCTCTCGGGGCAGTCGTGGATCCCATTCCCGGCACAAGGACACAGAGGGGAGCAGGGAGCCAGCCTGCCCCTCCCTGACAGCCCCTCCCGGGGGATACCCACCCCCCTCCGAGCCGAGGCACCCGTGGAATTCCAGCCCGGAGCGCTCACGGGGTCTCTCCCCAAAGGAACGTGGGAGAAACCAGTTCTCCAAACAGGGATAAAACCACCCTTCCCAGTCCCCTCCACTCAGAAGGGGGGAGGGAGGCAGGGGTTGGAAGTCATTCATCTGATCCAGGAACAAATCTTTTCCTGCAAAGCTTTCCAGCAAGGTGGGACGGGAGGCAGGGAATGATGGAGAGGAGAAAAGAGATTATAAAAAATAACAGAGGTGTTTGTCTGGGGAGAGTCATCCTGGAAAAGTCACCTTCCTGCTGCTAACGCTGCCTTGGAAGCAGAGAAAATTCCAAACACCAGCACTGCTGTGAGGGGCTGACTGGGATTCCAAAAGCTCCTTAAAATCCATGAGTGTGGTGGGGGGCAGGAACAGGGATTTACGGCAACCACGGAGCTGGGATGGGCACCACGGGATTCCACGGCTCACCTGAAACTGTCCTCCATGGATAAAAACATTCCTGCATGGAAGGAACTTCTGCCTCCAAGCTGAAATAAAACTCAGCAAGTAAAACACATGAGAGTCTGGTCACGGAATCAGACCTTGGGATTATTCTAAAAGGGGAACACGGCGTTGGTTTAGAAGTTCTGCGGGACAAAGAGAAAAGGGGATCTGTGGGATGAATCCCCTCCTTCAGAATTGCATACTTCTATTTTTCTGTCGGACAAGGGGGCTGGGAGCAGGAAAGGCAGCTCATCCCATCTCCAAGGGGTCTCAGCAGGGAAGGGAACCCACCTGATTGTTCCAAACTGAGGATTTACACAAAATAGCTTCAGCTTTGTTCTCTGCACAGTGTAAACACCCACCACACACCCTCTGTCCCTTGGAATGGAAACACAAATACTGCAAGGTGGCAAATAAGAAAAAATAAAAGCAATTTTTTTTTTTCTATTTTTTTGGCAACTTTAAAAAAAAAAAAAAAAAAAAGGTTAAGAACAATGTGGCATTGGTCCCTAAGTCTGGAAAAAGATAATTGGGCACGACATCGAAAGTCAGAATGGATTTGTTTTTCAAGGATTCATCATAACATCTGGAAAAAAAAAAAAAAAAACCAAAAAACCCCGTAATAGTAGCACTTGGTTTTTGACTTGACACAGTCACAGAAATTCATCAGAACATCAGGAAACGAAAAAAAAAAATCTTTCACTAAAAAGCTTGGCTTGGAATCATCGGCTCTCGTTGACGTGGGTTTGGGAGCACAGGAAAGCTCGGGCTGGAATGCTGCAGGCTGCTGCTGGCTGCTCCGGGAGCTGGGCCGGGCCTGGCCCCTCCCTCACTCCCCCATCTTGGCCATCTGCTGCTCCAGCTTGGAGATGCGCTCGTCCTGGGAGGAGATCGTGTCCTTGATGGATCGCAGCTCTTTCAAAATCTCCTCCAATTTGGCTTCGTTTTGCTGCAAGGCAAGAGGGGGGGACGCGTGTGAGGAGAGCCTGCAGAGGGGGCTGGGCCGAGGAAAGGGCTCCTCCCAAGGGGGGGGTTCTGTGGGGGGCTGAGGGCGGGGGGCCCACCTGGAGCAGCTGGGGTGCTCAGGGCATGGACCAGCACCTCCAGCAGCACCAGGGAACAAGGACACAGTGGACCAGTGTCTGCTCTTCAGCAGCCAGTCTGGGGGAGTGGTTGGACTTGACGGGCTGAGAGGGCTTTTCCAGGCTCAGTGATTCCAGGATTCTGTGACTTAAGGGCCTACTGACTGACAGCTGCCACTCTGTGTGTTACTCTGCCCCAGCCCTGGGATTGCCCAAGGCCAGGCTGGACGGGGCTTGGAGCAACCTGGGGCAGTGGGAGGTGTCCCTGCCCAGGGCAGGGGGTGGGACTGGGTGAGCCTTAAGGTCCTTTCCCACCCAAACCATTCCAGGATTCCACGCTTTAGCTACAGCCCCCAATTCCAGACCTGTACAACCTTCTCTGCCCCACTTCCACGTTTTGCACAAAAAGAGGAGCACAGGAGCTCTCCCAGGCAGGGGGAGGCTGGAACAACAAGCCAACTTTTCCTTTGTGTCCCAAAGGACAGGGTTTGAGGACATGGCTTAGTGGTGAGCACAGTGGTGGTGCTGGGTTATGGCTGGACGTGATGACCTTGAAGGTCTTTTCCAACCTTAATGATTCTGTGATTTAGGAAAAACAATTCCCAGTAATTTTCCACAGCTACAGAGACATTAGAATCACAGAATCATGGAATGTCCCAAGTTGGAAGGGACCCACAAGGATCATCCAAGTCCAACTGCTGGCCCTGCACAGACACACCAACAATCTCCCCCGTCCCTGTCCCGTTGTCCAAACCCCCCTGGAGCTCTGGCAGCCTCGGGGCCGTGCCCACTGCCCTGGGGAGCCTGCTCAGTGCCCACC
>JAWWEU010000037.1:10357723-10370056 GCA_035583155.1 Acropternis orthonyx | reverse complement strand
CCCCAGCTCTCCTGCAGCCCCTTTAGGCACTGCAAGGGGCTCTCAGCTCTCCCTGGAGCCTTCCCTTCTCCAGGTGAACCCCCCCAGCTCTCCCAGCCTGGTTCCAGAGCAGAGGGGCTCCAGCCCTCGGAGCATCTCCAGGGTCTCCTCTGGACCTGCTCTAACAGGTCCATGTCTTTTTTGTGTCACTTTTAGGATTATCAGGTGAGACACAAACACCTGAGATGATTCAGCACAAGGACAGGCTGACTGAGGCTCTGTCACACATGCAACAGGATGACCTGGGCAGTTCAGGGAGCCTTGGGAAGAGACTTTGGAAACACCCGAGTTGGCAAGGAAACACATCCATGGCTAACAGGGCTGTGCTGGGGTTTTACTCTTCAGAAGTAGACTTGGAACAAAACATTTTAAAAAGGAAGTTAATTAGATCATTGTGCTGTTAAACCTTGGCTGAGGAGCCAGAACGATCTCCACACACTTCCTAGACAGAAATTATTTCTTGCGGGGGGGTGGGGGGGGAGGGTAGCAGTTAAAGCACAACTTTGGAGGACTTAAAACCTCAGAGTCGGGAGCTGAAAGGCGTTTAAATTTTTCCAGAGTTACAACCCTCAGCAAAATTAAAACAGAAGCGTCGGACACCCTGCAAAGACCATGACAATAGAAGTGCTGACAGACCTACGGCTGCTGATCTGCTGGCTCCTGCTCTGCCACACACGGAATCTTGGTGGCGACAGAGGAACGAGCCCTCAAAGCTCTCCTTTGCCCCCCACCTCCCTTAAAATTGCAGCTGAATTTTGCCAGAGGCTGGAGTTCATCTCCCAGCCTGTGCCTGCTGCCCGGCCCAGCCCCTGTGTCAGCCTTTCAAAGGCCCTCAGAAAGGCAGGATCGCGGCGGCCGCGCTCGCACAGGGAGACTTTTCATTCCGCTCCTTTCTGATCTCCCATCATGATGTGTCACAAGAGTTACCATGAGTTTGCCCACTTTCCTGTTTATAAAGGATTTATCTGTCTCAAGAATCCCAACAGATGGATTTCTGTGGCTTCGGAGGGTTTTCAGCCTGCTTATGCAAGAGGAAACGCATCCTGCTAGGGAACACTGACAGGAAAACCCCCCACTAATGGCAAAATCCTGCTCAGCCCATGTGACTGGGATCCCTTCTGGAAAGGGAGACATTGGAAAGAAAAGGCCAGTTGAAGTCACAGGCAGCCTGAGGCTACTGTTGGGGGGGGGGGGGTGTGAGGACACAGATCCAGAGGATGGGGAGGACAGCATTTATTAGGCTGGTACTCAGGACTGGAAAGGCTCTTCCTTAAGTGGAAAATGTCAGGTTGCAGCTGTTGGTGAATCCCCAAACTCACAGTCAGAGCCTTGCTGGAGAACTTTGGAATAAAGGTACAGCCTCAACTATTAACAACGAAAAGCAGATTAAAAAAAATTTAAATCAAGAGTTAACGGTTGGACTTGATGATCTTAAAGGTGTTTTCCAACCTAAATAATTCAATGGTTCTCCAGGCAATGCACCAGCACCAGGTGTGATGGTGTGGTGGGATGGATGGAGTCAGCAGGGACAGGGGATGGTCCCACTGGTGGAACTCCAACACGGGACAGCCCAGGCCATGGGTTCCTGCTGGGGAAGCCCAGAGGATTCTCAAACCCCACCTGAACGCCTGGCTGAGACACCTGGGCCTCATCTGCAAAAGCAGTGAGTGCTCAGAGCTGGTTTTAGGAAAAAAATAGGAGGCATGTTCTAATGCCAAGGCAATGACCAGGCTGTGGGGTGTTCCAGCCTGCCCCTGGCGTGGAGAGAACACCCTCCCTCCCAGCAGGGCTGAGCCACATCTGCGGGGCAGTGGGACATGGGGGAGATAAGAGGAGAAAGCCCACAAGGAATGTGGTAATTCACTCCTCAGAGCACTTTGCACATCACATGGAAGATAAGGTACAGAGCCACGTGTGGAGCACAGAGGCATTCCCAGGTTTTCAAGTCACAGAGAGACCACAATCCCTCTGTGCCTCCTGCTCAAGGGACAGGGCTGAGCCGAGGGCTGTGCCCCCTGCATGGGAAAGGGGAACAGCCACCCCCAGGTTATTTCCTAACCCCCCACTTCTGGCATGTCTTAACTGCAGGTTGTGCAAGCTCTGTGGTTCCTGGTGACTCAGGAACACGCATGGCTGGGCACCAGCACAAGGATGTGGGCACACGCTGCCCCGTGCCCACTCCAGCTGCACACATATTCCAGGGAAATGCCTTCCAGCAGAACCACAGTGCACAGGACAGAGACTCAGAGATGTGTCCTACAGTGAGCTCGGGGTCACGACTGGCATCAGCCCACCCCGGCAGTAAATTGCCACCATGGTCACCAGTGTGTCACCAGCAAGGCTGGAGAAGGAATTAGAATCACAGAATCATGGAATGGGTTGGCTTGGAAGGAACCTTAAAGATCATCCTGTTCCACCCCCTGCCATGGGCAGGGACATCTCCCACCAGCCCAGGTTGCTCCAAGCCCTGTCCAGCCTGGCCTTGGACACTCCCAGGGATCCAGGGGCAGCCACAGCTTCTCTGGGCACCCTGTGCCAGGGCCTGCCCACCCTCACAGGGAGCAATTCCTTCCTAAAATCCAACCTAAATAATTTCCACTCTTTCAGTTTGAACCCACTCCTCCTTGCCCTGTCAACTCCATGCTGTTGTACAACTTCATCTCCCTTCCCATGTATCCAAATCAAAGGACTCAGTCTCATGATATGAATTCCTGCAAGATTTGAGGCAGGGAGAAGTGGGCGAAAAAAAGTTATCACATGACCACAAAAACTTCATCTCACCCCATGACTTCACACAGAACCTCCAGCAGAAAAAGGGAACAGCCATAAATACCTTGATACAGTCCCTCTACCTTTAAACACAACACTTCCCTCTGTGTATCCCTTTTCCAATCACTCCATATTCTGTCCAGTTCTGACAGAACTGTTGTTTTCAGCTGTTCAGAGTTGTTTAAACCAAAGGTGAACACTGTTACAGATGGCCACAATTCCAAAACACATCATATTTGTGCACAGATTCTTCTCAGTCTTTGGTTATTTGAGTCCACGTTCAGCAAGACTCTACCATCTGATTTCACTTCATTTTAAAGACAAAAAGCTGGAATATGAACTTAATACTGAAATTTCCAGCTGATCTACCACTGGCAGGATTCTATTTTGGGATGGGAACCTAAACCACAACCTACCAGGGAATTTGATTATATCTCAAGTGGGGAGCCCAGCACGTTGAAAAACATAACACAACCCAGACTTTAAATAAGCTGAACTTTCTGTTCTGGACGAAGCACAAGGTGTTGGCTGCAACCTGTGAAACACTTGATATGACTCTGGTTTTCAGAGCTGGAACCTCAAATGATTGTACGAAAACCTTTGGAATATGATGAACTCTGAGTCAGAAGTGCCTGTAGTGCTCAGATCCTCCAGGGATCACCCAGGGGGATGTGTTATTTCCTGAGGGTTCATCTGTGTGCTCGTCTCACATCTCCCACACTGTGGCTGTTTTCCCTTCAACATTTCCAGGTGTACAGTTCATTTTCTCGAGGAATCACCGCTCCAGTGGAAGGTGTCCCTGCCCATGGCAGGGGGTGGAACAAGACGAGCTTTGAAGTCCCTTCCAAGTCAAACCAATCTGTGCTGATCTCTCCACTCCCAGCACTTTGGAGCTGTATCTCTCCATCCACCATTACATCATTTATCATAATTTGCAGTGACAAAAGGACGCTGCAGTGGAAAGTCATTACCCTGAACTGAGAGCGTTGTCTGGCTTCATTTAATCTGTGTCATCTACCATAAAGCCAGAGCAATGAATGCACACAAAAATCATTACACAAAATAATTTATCAGGAGCCACAGTGGGATGGGCAACCAGCATTTACCCAAACCCAAAAGCTGAGGAGCAGGAGTGGGAATTCTCCTGCTGCCCTGGAGCAGCAGCAGCCTTCAAACAACCCCCTCTTTTGGGTTTATTTCTTTTCTAGCATCTTCTGTCGGCTGGCACTAAAGCTGCCCCACCTCATAGGTGATGTGGGATGTGGGGAGGATGGTACTTCAGCAGAGGCTGGGCAAGAAAGGTTAGTAAAATGAGAAGGCAGGAGAGCAAAGTGGAGATAAAAAAAGGATTGAAACCCAGGACAAAACCACATAAAGGCAAGTAATACACAGAACACAGGGGCAAGAGTGCAGGGATTGAACATCCTCAGGGCATTCAAGGCCAGGTTGGACGGGGCTTGAACAACCTGGTCTAGTGGAAGGTTTCCCTGCCCATGGCCAGGGCTGGAATGAGATGAGCTTTAAGATCCTTTCCCACCCAAACCATTCTGGGATTTCTGCATTTCAGCTCCATGTCTGCTGCTGCCAGCAGAGACAGTTGTTGGACACCACACAAGCTTTACTGGAAAAGGAAACCTCCCCCACACTCCCACCTCAGGCACCACTGTTCCAGCAGCTGACCACAGAAGGCCCTTCACATGCTCCCCTCCAAAAACCTTCATCCCCCTCTGCTTTCTCCACTGGAATGAACACCAGAGGAGCCTCTCTGCACGCTGTGTCCTCAGCCACTGCCAGGAGACAGGGTGAATCCTCCCAGTGCTGAACAAGAGCCCCCTGAACTGCAGCCCCAGCATCACACCCCCCCCCCCAGGGGTGCTGCTGACCCCCCGGCAATGGCTCACCCCCCCCATGCCATGGGGAGGGACAACCAGGGCTCAGCCCACCCCAGGACCCCTGGGAAGCACGAGGGGGAGAGCAGGGCCTGCTGTGCAGAGCTGGGAGCCAGCAGGGCCCTCCCAGTGCCAGGATTCCAGCTGAGGGAAGGAGGTGATAAAATGCTTCTCCCCAGCACTGACCTAGTTCTCTTATCAGGGAAGTATCCATGTGCTCAGAGCTGCCACCCCAATCCTGAACTCTCCTCTCTCCTGAGGGTTACAGGCAAGTTTCCTCCAGATCCTGAGACACATCACAAAGCTTTTCTTCTTTTTATGTCTGGTTTTGGGGCAAAGGATGGTGGTTTTATGAAGGGAGAAAGAGCTTTTCCTCACCACAGCTTCATTAATTTCTCACCAAATCACCACCAGACCCCACCATTCCCAACTAACTAAGCACCTTTCTCTAACAGATTGCTCATAGCAGAAAACAAGTGTATTTTGAACTCTATTTTCTGAAGTAATTGGCAAATATAAACCTTTCTGGGTGTGATAGAGGAGCTTGGCACTGGCCACTAGACCTGAAACTCAGCCCCTGATACAGGATGTGTCTGTCCTCTCTGCTGGGGAATTTAAGCAGAATTTAAGCAGACAGGGGCTGGGACACAAAGCATGGAAAGAATAACACCTGCAAGGTTCCATATTCTGCTGGAGTCAAGAAGAGGGGCAGACATGAAGGGAACATGATTAACATGGTATTTTCTAAGGTAAGAACATTTCCTGTTAAATTCCAGTAGCTTTAAGACATTACTGGCAACATTAAACTGTAAGTGAGAAATGGTGAATTGGACCATTCCTTAAAAAACTACAGATTTATTGAAATTAAAAATCCCAAATGGTTTGGGTTGGAAGTGAACTTAAAGCTTATCCCATTCCGCCCCCTGCCATGGGAAGGGACACCTCCCACTAGCCCAGGCTGTTCCAGCCTGGCCTTGGACACTCCCAGGGATCCAGGGGCAGCCACAGCTTCCCTGGGCACCCTGTGCCAGGGCCTGCCCACCCTCCCAGCCAGGAATTCCTTCCCAATATCCCATCTAACCCTGCCCTCTGGCAGTGGCAAGCCATTCTCCCTTGTCCTGCAGAGCTGCAGCCCAGGAGCCACCACGACCTGCAGAGCCCTCAGCTCCGAACACCAAGTCAGCTGGGACACAAATTCCTCCCAGCTCCGAAATAAAGCAGAAACAACAGATCAGCACAAGTGAGGCTCCCAAGCAGCCCAGCCAAGAGTGAGTCAGACTGACCAGGCGAGGAGACACATTCTCCACAGGGCCCAGCCTGACCACAGCGGCTCCGCCGGGCTGCTGGACCCAGCACAGCCCCCAGACCTGCCCGGAGCCTGCGGAGAAGCCGCCGCTGCCTTGGGAATGTGGCTGGGGAGCAGCAGGATGGCCGAGTGCAGTGGCCCAGCACTGCTGGGGTGCCTGGAGCGCATTCCCAGCCCTGGAACAGCGAAAGGAACGGGCTGGAGACCTGGAGAACATCCCAGGTGGGCTGGAGGAACAGCACGGACCAGAGCGGTCCATCACGCTGGAATTTTAAATGGAGACACTCAACTCCAAAGTAACAATGAGCTCGGTTGGCACACCCTGAGAAACACCTTCTTCATCCAAAAGCTGGAGTGACCTCCACCTCTCAACAACACCTGCCCAACAGGTGAGGCACCCACTGAACTGCTTTTGCTCTTCTCAAAGTACCCCCAACAATGGTTAATTTTCAAAGACAGGACAATATCCTCCCACGGAACGTGGGAGGTTCGGGCCGGACAACGCAAACCTCTCGGACTTTAATGCAGTACAAACAAGCTGCAAAATGAATCTCAGTTCTCCCAGTTGGAACTGGCGTGTGTTTCTCCACATTTCCATTTGCTGTCCTGCCAGCTCTTCTGGCCAAGCAGCCTATAATTCCAAGAGCACCATTGTCATTCTGTCCCGTTTTCGTAACGTGCAATTTGAAATCAGGGCTGGGGGAGGGAGGAAGGGACTGGAGGAGGCTGAAACTCAAATCCAGATAGTTCAATCTGCTAACTTGATTTTAAATCCCTGTCTCGTGGTACCAATTACTGCCCCTCAAACATCTGTTTTAGCAAAGGCTTCCAAGTTCAAACACATTTCCTCTGTCCTACAGATGTTCCTTGTCGCTGATCTGTCGTGGGCCGAGGCTGCTGTCCCTGGCACCAACCTGGTGCCAAACCATGAGGGCAGCACAAAGCTCCTTCCTCACCTCTCTGGGCAGGCAAGAAAACAGAAATTATCTTAGGAAAGTGTATTTAGTCTATTGAGGAGCTTTAATAAACATTCCTGCTGTGCTGTGAAGAAAGATTTCAGATCCAAGGAGGAAAAACATCCTCCTCCCCCCTGTGTCAGGGATGAGGGGCACCACTGTCCCTGACACCTCTTCCTCCTCCCCCCTGTGCCAGGGATGAGGGGCACCACTGTCCCTGACACCTCTTCCTCCTCCCCCCTGTGTCAGGGATGAGGGGCACCACTGTCCCTGAAACCTCCATGGCACCACCTCCACCTGTCTCCCTCCCTGACAGGGAGAATCACGCCCATCCCAACACACTCCGGGCCAAGGCTGGTTCCTTGGGGAATTCTTGGACCTGCAGCTGCTCTCAGCTGGAGAACTGGTTCCCAGCAAGGGGCGTGAAGAATTCCAGCCTGTGCCTGATGACCTTTAAGCTTTACTTACCTGTTGGCTTGCCAGTCACGTTGCTGCACGTGCAAGCCACACTTCCAGCCCCTCTGGAATCCCTGTGGCATTTACAGCAGCTCTGGAGGAGCCGGGCCAACACAACGGGCAGAATTCCACCCAGATAAGCCCCAGCTGGTTTTGATGTGAGTTTTCCAAGCACTTCAGAATTCCCCCAGTGGAGCAGAAGACGGATGTGGCGAAGCACGGAATATAAGAACAACAAGATAACCTTTACCCTCCGAGGAAACATCAGGGAACAAAGTAGAGCAGAGAGATAACCTGACCCTAGGCAGGGGTGCCCACCCTTAAACAGCAGCACCTCAAAGCACCACAAAGAACAAATTGCTCCAGAGAGGAGCGATTTTCCTGGCAGTGGCCAGGAAAAAGATGCTGGAGGCACAGCAACACTCAGCTAGAAGAGTTTTGTGCCTACACTTCAGGCTGTGCTAAAGCAGAATGTATTGCAGAGGAACGTCTGGCAGCTCTTGCTTGCCTAAGCTGGCTCAGGATTTTTTTCTTTTCTTGCCTTGCAAATTAAAATCAACTTTAAAAAATATCACTGAAAACTTAAAAAAAGAATATGGATGCACCTCCTGTTCTGAACAAGACAGTTTTGTCCCCATTTACCCCAACCTGGAAGATATGTTGGAATCAATACAAGTAATGCAGAAAGGACTTAAGTAAGAAATAAAGAGTTGAAAAGGCAAGTGGAAGAATGGCCATTTACCAACTGTACATCCCACCACGTGTGCTGGGGCAAATACCTGAGCCATGTGTAGAACAACAACTGCACTTAGTAGCACATGCTGCAAGTATTCCCCAGACTCTGAGTAAAACATGTAACCTCACATTTCCAACTTGGAAAAGAAGGATGCCAATCTGTTTCACACAGGTATGATGAAAAATGCCAAGTAAATGCCAAGCAGACACCCCGAGTCAGCTGGGGATTGAAGATTCCACAGGAACCAACAAACCATGAGGGTTTTCCAGTATTTAAAGGGAAAAGAAAAGGAAAAAGGCAACCAGTTTGAACCCATTCCCACTTGTCCCATCACGACAGTTCCCCATGAAGATTTGCAAGGCAATGGGGCACTGCAAAATGTGATGTTTCAATAGAGCAGGTTTATATATTTATTTAAGATAAACAATGGATTTTCAATGGCTGCGGAACACTGTCTCTATGGCAACTATATGCAGAACCAGGGGGGAGGGAGGGGAAGTTCCCATATTTCTAAATACTCAGACCACAGTGATTTGAAGTCCATTTTCCAGGGGTTAATTCTCCCAGGAACTGCAGGTGCAATGCACTGCCCAGGTTCATACAGGGATGCAAACAAGGAGCAACTTCATACACATCATTCCCATGGAGTTTTAGGAGTCCTGCTCAGACATATTTGATAAAACTGCAGAAATGGCTGCTTTGATATTCAGCTAAGAATTCTTATCCCTATGCTTGTTCCTACATAGGAACTCCCACACAGAGCTGTTATGGGCAGCCAAATTCTGGAAAACCACAGGGAAGCCCTGGGCCTTCCTACAGGGAACACTTGGCCTCAAGCACAGCTCAGCAACACTCCAAGGAGGGCTGGGAGCTCATCCCAGCACACCCAGGCTGAGCCTTAATCACTTTAAGTCAGATCCCACCACTGGTTTATTTCCATTGCTCTTTCAAATTCAATTATTAAAAGGGAAAACAAGACAAACCTAATTATGCAGGACTGAGAGGCCCAGCTCAGTGTCAGTCACTGCAACTTCCCCTCCAAGAGCCAGACCTCCAACATCATTACTCACTCAGAGCAAAAAGCACATTATGGATCATTTATTGTTATCACCAACAAAATGTGACTCAGACAAAGCCAGGAACATTGAAGGAGCAAAGTGATAATGCTGAACAAATTGTCCTTTCTCCAATGCAGGTGATTCTACCTTGATTCCACCTCTAGTTCATCAGCGTAGAAAAACAGAGGAGAAATGGTCCAAGAGCCTATATTTTCCTTTATCACCTCCAAATCAAGGAGATCTCTTCTATCCAGCATCTTGGCAGCCTTCAAAAAACATGGGTTTTCCCCTTAGGAGGCAGTAGCAGATTTAATTTTCACTGTCTCTCTGTCAAGCTCCTGACCCACAGAGCAGGATTTTAAAGCTTTTAGGGTGTTCCATCATAAAATCCTCTTCCATTTCAGGAGCACTTTGTGACTTGTTAGGTTTGTTTGCTCCAAGGAATCACCTCTGTGTTATTGACATCAGGAATTACGTGGGAGAGGAGTAAAGCAGAATTACCCACTTGCCCAAGAGTCACCTTCTACTTCAGAGGTACTTGATCAGCTCCATCCACGTCCAGCCCTGAATGCTGATTGGATTTATATTCCCTACACAACTAAGGGCTGGTCATACAACCAGTGGCTGGTACATTCAGTGTCACACTGGCCTACATGTGGTTTTACGTGATAAAAACTCCACAAAAAGTCATGCGCTGAACAATTATAACCTCAAAAAGAAACAAATAATCCCTTTTTTGTACAGTTACTCACAGAAGGAAAATCAGAACAAAGCAGATAAAAAGAAAGGGCCCAGTAAACAAGTCCCAGCCATACTGGTGGATCCAACACATCCAGAAAAATGGACTTGCAGTGCTGCTTTCCTGAGTCACTGAGCTAAGCCAAGCCTTTTTCTGCTCAGTTTTGGCTTGGCTTTCACCCCCCCCACCACCTGCAACTGTGCATAACGTGACAAAACCCCAGCAGTTCACATCCTGTCAGCCTAAAGCCACCAACAATCTGACTTTTCACACGCGGCTCCAGGACCAGGGTGACTAAACTGAAGCTCTAAGCAGTTTCCAATGAGACTAATTTCAGAGTTCGCCACCAGAATACACCAGCCCAAAAATATTAAGCGGGGGAGACGACAGGGAAAGAGCTAGAAGAGAACACAGCCATTTAATTCCTGTTCATGTGCCCTGTAAAGGCTTAAACTGGGGCACTTCAAATCCTCAGTGAGTTTCTGTTCCAACACATCCTCAGAGAAGGGCTGAGATTATCACAAAGCCTCAGTAAAGCAAAATCAAAACAAACAAAGCCAGACTTTAAAAGTCAAGTGAAAATGTGCCTGTGAGCTTGCCCGAGAGGACATTCCTGGCCCTGGGAGTGGTGCTCTGATGACCTCACCGAGCTGCAAACCCAGGCCAGGAAGTGTTTTGCTCATGTCTTCAAAATAGGAAGCTGGCACCCGAGTGATATTCCTGGGAATTGATCACCAAATTAAGCGCAACATCATAAATTCTCTTCCCAACCCAGCACACCATTGTGCCTTAGTGAGCCACGTGAGGAAGGCCAGTTAAAGCCCAGTGCTGGATGTGATGGATGGAGCAGGCACGGAGGGCAGAGCCCAGCGCCCTGTGCTGCATCACCCAGGGGAGAGCTGATATTTCCCCCTTCTGCACATTCCTCCTCATTGCCATTAAACTGAATCCCTGCCTTTTGCTTGGAGTGAGTCCCAGAAGTGACAGATGCAATAAGCATGAAGATTTCACTTGAAAAAATCCGATGGTGTTTGAAAAGACAGCTCGGGAGAAGACACAGCAATGCCAACAGAGAACACAAATGCTGATTAAAGCAATCTGGATAAAAGGCTACAAGTGACCATTGAAAAATTACCATTATGAAGTGCTGTATTAAAACAAACACCAAGCAAATGCTCCCTGAATGGATCAGCTCTTACTGGGGGTACTGAAAATAAGAAGAAGCATATATAGCCAAAATAAACACGCAGTACCACAACAATATTTGATCTACCTTTGTGTACACAGTCTTTAACAAACATCACTATTAGCTGCAATAAAACGTCTCAGGGAGTGCAGAGCCATCTGTTTTTTCCCCCTTGAGCAGAAAAGACGATTCAATGCTTATTATTCAAATGAAAATGGAATATCCCCTGTCCTGCCTCCCGCACAAAACACCCGCTGCTTTCTCCACATCCCCACACGCTTCTCCCAGGACACACTGTGCCATTCACACCATTTTCCCACACTCCAGAGCTCCCCTCCTCGTGGAGGAACACAGAGGGAGAGGATGGTGCCGGGTAATTTGGGTACAGCCTGGCCTAAAATTAAACCAGAAGGGGGAAATTCAGCAGCAAACTGACAAACCAGCCCCGGCCTGATGCATTCAGCGCATCCCTCTCTGATTTTGCTCCCACACACATCTCCATGAACAGGCTGAACAGATGTGCTCAGGCCAACTCCAGCCATGAAAACCCCCCCAACCCTAATGTGCATCCCTTATCCTCAACAACAAAACCCCGTCAATCAGTTAGTTCTGTTTCCAGGCAGCTTTCACTGCCTTTTTTTTTATATATATATATATTTTTTTTTTTTTCCAGTGCTGTCTCCTGTGCAGCCAGCCAGTCAGCCACAGCATCACATTGTCCGGCTGGGGGACCCGCAGCCGAACCCAAACCATTCCGGGATTCTCTGGCGATCCCATGACATGTCACACCGCCCGGGACTCCGCGCACCTCCCGAGCGGCCTCGAAAGCGCCACGAGCAGCGGCGTGTCCGGGACCCGCTCTACGGGAAGCGCCGGGGGCCGAACCCCCCCGTCGGGGCGCTCGCCTTTTGTCCTCCGCCTGGCCGCGGGCGCTCCGGGGGCGGCACACCGCCGGTGGCACCGGGCGGCTGCGGCCCCGCCGACCGGGAAGCGAGCGGGGAGAACGGGGGGGAAAAACAACACTCCGACAAACAAAAAAAAAAACAAAAAAACAAAAACAAAAACAACCCCACCCCCCAGGCAAACGCGCGGAACAAAAGCCCCCCCAGCGCCGTGCCCGCATCAGGTGCGCGGCGGGAGCGCCCGGCGCCGCCGCCCCGCCCCGGGCTTGCCCTGCCCGGCGGCCCCGGCCGGAGGCG
>JAWWEU010000037.1:10337594-10357337 GCA_035583155.1 Acropternis orthonyx | reverse complement strand
GAGGGAGCGGGAATGTCAGCCCCGAGGGAACGGGCATGTAATCCCTGAGGGAGCGGTGTGAGGGAGCGGGAATGTCAGCCCCGAGGGAACGGGCATGTAATCCCTGAGGGAGCGGTGTGAGGGAGCGGGAATGTCATCCCTGAGGGAGCGGGAATGTCACCCCTGAGGGAGCGGTGTGAGGGAGCGGGAATGTCATCCCTGAGGGAGCGGGAATGTCAGCCCTGAGGGACCGGCCTGAGGGACCTTCGTGAGGGGCCGGCCACGTCCACCGTGAGGGACTGTCCCTGTTATCCCCAAAGGACCGTCATGTCCTCCCTCAGGAACCAGTCACGTCTGCCCTGAGGGACCAAGCACGTCCTCCCTGAGGTGCCGGTCATGTCATCCCTGAGGGATGGGCTATATCATCCCTGAGGGACCAGTCCCGTCCCCGCGGAGGGATCAGAGCCTGGTGTCCTCAGAGGCAGCCCTGAGGAGAACCAGCAGATCCACAAAACAACAACCACGTCCCCTCATTTTGTAACATGGACTCCCTGTGGCTGTTGTGAGAGAAGGACGGTGACAACAAGCCCTCGGCTAAAGACTGCACAGCTCAACCCTCGCTAAAAATCACACTTCGACGAGACACCCAGGGCAGCCGCTGGAAACCAAAGGTTCTCCCCGTTGCACCGAAGCAAAGATGATTTGGCGATGCTGCGCTTAGTGTGAGGTTTGTGCCTTCACTGCTCTAAAATGGTTTGGGGATGCCGCACTGTGTGGTGTGGGGTTTGTACCTCTGTACAAACCTGGATGCCCACAGGTAACACCACACTCGGAATCGTTCTGTGCCTCAGGGAGCCCGAGGAGCAGATGAAGGAGCAAGGGCAGAGCCCACATCCCTCAGTGTTACCATACATGGCCAAAACCAAAACTCCTCGAGCTTCCTCATACGCTTTGGCCAATGTTTGCGCCTTCATTTGCATGTGGTTTGGTGCTTAAGGAGGGGGGGGGGGGATGTTCCTGGGGAGCGACACCCCCCCTAATTCTGCTTCTAATCCTTCAGAATTTGCAGAAATATGTGTCGTGAGGAGCTGAGAACCCTCCTCTTCCCCCACGAAGCTCTGGCAGGACCATGAACCATCTCCAGTAAGTGCTGGGTGTTAAAACACCCCAAAACCCTCACAGAGATACGTTTGTCATGGTCTTGCAGGACTGTCACAGCTGATGGAAACATCAGTAGCTACAGATTAAACAAATGTTATCCAACATTTGTTAAGCTTTGACACTAAGTTAAACCACTGATTCAATAAGCAGGAAAGCCTCCCTTGCCTACTGAGGAACACCTTGATAATAACACGATATGCCCAGAGATTAGAGTGGCAACGCTGCATCCCTGCCCACGGCACCATGACATTAATTAATAGCTTCCTCCTGAACGCCAGCTCAGCACGCTGCCACCACCCTCCTTCCTCAAACAATCGTGCTCAAGTGAAAAAAGAAGAAAACAAAAGCAGTTTGGCAGCCTGGGAGCAGATCTGCAGGTAACCCCGAGCCCGTGGGTTTGGGTTGTGATTCACATTTTCCACGTAAGTACGTGGCGTGCTGAAGGTCATGCTGAGTCAGACACAGAGCTGAGAGCCCTTGAGTGCCCGTCCCTGGTTTGTGAGGCGCCTCAGACCTGAGTGTGTGGCTTCAAATTTTATAAAAGTGGGATTTTAATCATGTACCAAGAGATGCTTTACCCTGGGCTGGAAAACAAGTGCGAGGGCAGCAGTGCCCAGCACGACCCAACAGCTCAGAAGAGGAACCAAAGGGAGACTTGTGGCCTCCAGCTAAAAAGAAAGTGACACACGGAAGACACGAAGTGAAATTTGTCCTGAGAAATCTGATTGAAGCTTAATCCTCTCAACAACTGCCACTGGAACGGGGGATCCTGCCAAGATGGACAATCCTTGCTTGACACGGCACTGGGAGAGTCACTAAGGATGGACTCAGGTGGAAGTGATACCTGTGGAAGTTTTGCAGAGCTTCCTGAAACATCTGGGTGGAAATGTTCCAAAGATCACTCAGACCCTGACCTGGATTAAGGAGCTGTTTGGATCACAACTGTACCAGGTGATGAAGAAATTACACAGATTTTGGGCTGAAGTCTCCAACAAACAGAAGGAACAACTCAGGTTTTACATGTGCTCTTGGGTTCTGCTGGAACCACTAATCTTCCTCACTTCAGCTGAATCAAACCATCCTAACAAACAATTTAATTTAAATGCTATCTAGAGTGCTACAAGCCCAACAACCTGTCAAAATATGCCAAAAATCCTAATTTTTCTAAAGGAAAATACCCTATTACCAAATATCGCCTCTCCAAAGAGCCACACAACAAGGTTTATCCCATTTTATCGGTACTGACATGCCTGGTTATTACATTTTAGAGACTCCATTTCCCCAGTTTTAGGCATCCCACATATTTTCCCCTCGGCTACAGCACTGCAGGATTGCTGCAAAGTATCTCACAGCCTTTATACGGAAACAGCACCGTGGCTACAGACTCCACCTCTGAAACTTATGTCAGCAGCTAAATTTAGCTTCCTGCAAATATGCATCAATTCCATCCCTGCAATAAATCACCCTGGTTTGCTCCTGGGATGATCTTGACGGGTTTTATAAGTACCACGTTTGGTGTGCCCCTCCTCACCAGGGTGGTGTTTGTAGTTAGAAAATGTAAAGAAACACCTGAAGCACGTTTTTGGGGGAGATTTTGATGCCTTCAGCTGATATTCTGCAATTTGGAGCCTCTGAGCAACCCCAGATGGGCATCAAACCCAGTCAGTGGAAGCAGCAAAGTCACTTGTGGGATGAATTTATCCTGAATGTCTCAGTTTGCTGAAATCCTCATTGCTAAATATATTCTGAATGGAGGGAAACGGCTTAGGGAGGGTTTAGAGAGATCAGCACTTTAAAGTCCTGTTATTTTGCAGCTTAACTTGTAAGTCACGCAAAATATGCCAGACGGGACAGTTTGGACCTTGGATTTGCAGGTATCCAAGTTATACAGCTTTTCTAGGAGTTTTATGTCCCTAGTTATCCATTTATTTCCTGAAGCCTTTGGATTTATTATTATATTTACTTTATTATAGAATTTATTTAGCAGGAAGCACTAGGTCCTCCCATCTGGAATTCAAATATTTTTCTATTTCTCTTTCACAGTTCCCATCATTTAGGGATCCCATTCCACCATTGGATAGTCAAGGCCAGACTCAGCAACATGAGGAAGAGCTGCTCCTGCTGAAATCAGTAACATGATCTCACCTTTCACTTAATATTATTGGAATTTAATGCTTTTTAATTTAGAGAAAGATTCTCTACCCATGGCAGGGAGTTGGAATGAGGTGGTGTTTAAGGTCCCTTCCAACCCAACCCATTCTGGGATTCTATGAAAACTGAACTGATTGCAGTGACAAACCCACCCCAAGCCATTTTGCCTGTGTGGAATTAGATTTACCCTGAGCACTGATTTGCTTTTTGTGCCTCTTTTGCTCGGTGTCTGTGGGCATGGACCAAGTTCCAGAGGCAGCTTTATGAAACTACTCCCAGTCCTGGTTTTTCAGAGACATTGCAATGATCATCAACTGTTGAGCAGCTGCCAAGATGAAACTGTTCTAAGAGCCACCACATAACAGCTCCTGATAATGGCAAATCAATTCTGTCTCGAGGATGGGATCTGTCAGGGAAGTGTTTCCCAGCTCCTGCAAAGTGTTTGTCTGGAGAGAGGGAGAGCAAAATCCCTTTGGATTGGCCTTATTCAATCCTTGGCCAGAAAGGGGAGCTGTAGAATTAGGGAATGAAGATAAGGAGAACAAAATGTTCCAGCAGATATTTTAAAACAACAGGCAGGAAGGGAGAAGTGAATGAGAGTGAATCAGAGCTCGTGGGCAAGGAGAGAGGAAAACATGGATTCAAGCAGAGGGTTAGGAGTCAGCACTCTTGAGCTTTATTCCCAGCTCTGAGTGACATGAAACCAACACTGAGCTACTCCCAGACCCCAAAATTGGGATCATATCCCAAACCTCCTCCCCAAAGGGTAATAAAATCCACTGCAGTGAGTGAGGGTCCGTGCTGACATCGTGTCTGTGCTCTTGGAATGGCTGGAGGATGCTGGAAATGGATAAGGAATGGGTGAACATTAGGCCAAGATGGGCATTAATAATTTATGCCATTGTTATTAATGATTTATAATAGATTTCATCAAGCACATCTATTACTTCATCTACCCACTCTCACATATTTTGTGCAGTAATATCAATGTCAAACACATCCCTCCCAACTCAGCTGTAGGAATGGCACCCAAAAGAGTGCTTTTGCAGCAAAAGGAAACCTCTAATTTCAAGCTAATCTATTCCCTCATGTATTTTTCTCCATCAGTAGAGACAGGATTGTAAAATACATTCTCATTGCTTTCCTATTTTTGCAGTGAAGGGAGGTAAGTCCCAATACCTAATTAAAATGTTGGGCCACCCAAATAAACCCAAAGCAATTACTGGCAACAGATGGGATTTCCTTTGTTGCTGTCTCTGGATGATTAACGAGGAGGAGAGAGACAAGAAAGCAGAACACAGAAAGGAAAAAAAAACAGAAAAAAACCCCCAAAACAACAACCAAGCTGTATTTTATTTACAAAATGAAAATCCTGGGATTGACATTTCCTAGCACCCTGAAACCCTGAATAGCAGCAAAAAATCAGGCAGGCAGGGAAGGACCCAGGGCTGGGCACTGGGGTTTCTGGGCAGAGCACAGAGCCTTGTTATTCAACCACTTTGGAATCCTTTGCCATCTCCTTCTGTTTCTCTCCCTCTCTAGGATCAAGTTGGACCAAAGGTGCTGGAAAAATCAGAGGCATAAGAAAGGAATCATAAAGGTAAATACAGGCGAGGTGTTCACGTTTGAGATTTGGGAAGAGCAATGTTTCAAACGGCTTTTTAAAACCCCAAGAGGCTGTCACGGATAGAGCAAAATGAGAAGCTATTCCTGCTCCTCTTCCTGCCTAGGGAAAGGTGTCCCTGCCCACGGCAGGGGGTGGAACGAGATGAGCCTTGAGGTCCCTCCCCAACCCAAACCATTCTGTGATTCCATGATTTTTTTTATGGCAACATTTTCACAGTCCAGCACTGAAATATTGTCTCAACCCTCCTTCCCTATTTCTCCCGGAGAACAAGGAGGTGTCAGGAGGGATTTACTGCTGCTGGTAATGCCCTGGGGACCAGCTGATCCCTTGTTTGCCTTCTCACCCCCTTCTTCCACCAGACCACCCATTGCATCCACCTGCTCCTTCCATTCCTGGCAAGGACGTGCTGATCCAACATCCCTGTGCCTGGTGTGGCTGATGGGAACACTCCAAATCAGCTGTGCCACTCACAGCAGGCAATTCCCACCCAGGAGCAGTGCAGATCCAGACACACCAACCCCATCCCTGCGCTCAGAGCCTGGCACAGACAGTTTGCAGTGACAACCTATTTCTTTACATCATGAGAACGACAAGTTGTCCTCAGCTGCCTCCTGGCAGGACAGGCCCTGTTTGTCATCGCTGCAGGGACTCTGTTGTCCCTGACACACACAGGCTGTGGGACGTTCCTGCTGCACCTCCCTGTCGCGACAGCAACCGACAGTAACGTGCCTGTGCCGTGGGACAATCACACCTATTTTTTAAGCAAACACACGACTCGGTTCAAAGCCACCATAGATTTCCTGTGCCTTAAAACACTTATTTTCCCTTATAAGGAAATGCACAATTGCAGATTGTCACCGAAGAGAAGATGTGAGTTAAGCAGCGTGGGTCGGGTGGCTCCTTGCAGGATCCACTCTCTCACACAAACACTCATTTCTATCCTTCCCTATTTCTGCAGAACTGGTGTTTTACCAGGAAAATTTCAACAGAGTTCACTTATCTGTACTTTTTCAGTGAAAGGCTTTCCAAGTTGATGTCATTCTTCTGAAAGGCTTATTCAGTGAAGTCACAGTGCAACAGAAAAAGAACTTAAGAAAAATAATGCTTCTTTTTAATGCCACATCTAAAATAAAATACTGTTTTACCCAGTGCCTGGAGAGACAGAGGCACATAATCCCACATGGCAGTGGGAGGGAGCATCCTATGGGCGCTGCTGCACTGTAGCTGTTGATAAAGCAGTAGATTGTATTTATTCCCATACAGGAGAGTCTGGCAAAGCAAATCTTTCTCCAAAACAGTTTCACTGCACCAAGTGCTTTGAACCAACACCTGATTTCCATCCTGCCTCGTTATGAGATTCCCTGTGCCCTGAGCACATCCCGTCTGTCACCTGACTATTCCACCTCCATGGTCCCACCTCCCCTCCCCTCCAGCCCTGGCACAGTGACCTCCAGGACCCCCCTGGCAGAGCCAGGAGCCCTCACTGCTCACCTTTCTTGGGGGCTGGTGCCGCCGCTGTCCCCTCCGATGCCTTGGGCTTCTCGAAGGTTTTCTTGGCGTCCGCAACTGTCAGCACGTTCTCATCCTCTTGACCCTTCCTCCCCTTCAGCTCGGGCTCCTCCGAGCCCCCTCCTCCCACAGTCCTGCCCCCGGGGAGCTGCTCCGTGCCTGCTGCCCTCTGCTCCTTGCCAGGCTTGGCCTCGTCTCCGCAGGGCTCCAGCAGCGCCTCCGTCAGCGCCACAGCCTTGCTCATGCTCAGAGCCAGGCACTCCTTGCTGTGGGTCCTCACCGGAGGGGCCGGGGGGGTTCTTTTATGGATGTGGGAGTCGAGTATCCCCGGGTCAGCTTCACCTCCAAGCTGCTCCCAGCTCTCCAGGAGCTGGCTGCTGCTCTGTCTTGAAAGCTTCCCAGTGTCCCTGGCCGCCAAGGGATAATTTGTGACTGCAGGGACCATTCTTTCCAGGCTATTTGCTACCTGCTTGTCTGGCTCATGCTTCCTGGCTGGATCCTCCTCACTGGCCTGGCCATTCTGGCACAAGGTCGGGGTTCCCCCAGGCTGGGGGGTGAAGCTCCGTGCTGGCCTGAGGCTCTCAGCTGCCTTGCTGTCCCTGGGGATGAAGGAGGCAGATGTTGCTGCCTCCTGTTTGTTTTGCAGAATGTAATCCATGATCTCGAAGCTGTCAGACCTGACGGGGACGGTGGGCTTGTTCCTCTCCGAGGGGCAGTTCAGGCTCAGTTTGTTCACTTGCCTGCTCTCCACGCTGCTCTCCGAGTCCGAACGGCTCATCTGCCTCCTCAGGACCCCTTGGAAAGAGTTGAGCCTGTTCAACCTCGGACTTGTTGCTTTCCCATCCCCTGCACAGTCCTCCTGAATCATAAGTACTGTGTCCTCTGTCTCTTCCCATTCCTCCTCAGATTCTGCTTCTGCTTCCTGGATGAGGCGCCGGTACTCGCTCTCGTCCAGCCTGTAAACCACCGGCCTCACCGTCCTGCCCGTGCCCCTGGGCCCCACCTCCATCTCATACACCTTCGGAGGGGCTTCTCCCTCCTCCCCTCTCCTGCACCCCTTGGGCATGGGATGCTCTTCCAGGCACAGGTCCCCTGCCAGCCCCCGCTGCCCTCTCTGCCCGTTGCTGCTCATCTCCGACCTCCTGGCCGGGGTCCTGGTGTCACTGTGGGGGTCAGGGACGTCCCCCCGCTCCAGCCTGTGCCCCAGGCCCTCCTGGCCGAGCTGCCGCCGTGCACGATCCTCGCGTGTTCCTGCGGAGTCTCCTCGGGAAGCAGCGCAGTCTCTCCCCCTCTTCTTACTTGTGTCATCCTGTAAATATCCACAGTACTGCCAGGTGGAGGCTTCCATGGCCGGCAGCTCCGTCACCGCAATTCCTGGCTCCAAATGCTTTGAGAGTGGCCAGCCAAGATTTCTTCCCACCTTGGGTCTCGTCAGGCTTTCGGCACCGCCTTCTCCTCGCTCCGCTAAGGCAGGGACAGCGGCACTTGGAAGCCTCGGAGCCTGGGTCATGTGAACCGGCATTCCTTGGCCTCATGGCAGAAGAGGAACATCCCGTTGGCACGACGGAAGCACGACAGCACCAGCCACAGCTGATGCTACGCTGGTCCCTACCCAAATGTATCCCAACTCGATAACTGGAAAAGCACCCCGCAGCTGCTAACTTGCTGGTCCATGGCACTTCACAGCCAGGACTTGCTTTCCATCTGCATCCTTCTCCAGGGATTCTCCTCTTTCCCCAGCCTGCTGCAGCAACAGCTCCCCACGGTCCCGTGCAGCAATCCTGGCTTCCCTCCGATCCCGCTGCTTCCAGAGGGATTTACCGCCAGGTCGCCTGCTGCGGCTGGTCTGGGCAGGATCACCCCCGGCCACCCCTCCGCGGGTTTCGCGGAGGGCTCGGAACCCGCACCCGTGTCCCTGGCACTCCTCCCCGCCCTGCGGAGCGGCTCCCCCAGCGCTCCTTCCTGGGAAGCGGCGCTGCCCTGGGCTGCGTCCCAGCGCCTGGAGGAGAGATGCTGCCTGCACGGAGCCCGCGGGGCAGGGACCGACCGCCTGGAATGATCCCGGGAATACGCTACTGCGAAGGGAATTGCTGCGACAGAAAGAGGCTGCCCGACATAAACAGGAGACCGACAGCAGCCCCAGATACAACTTCCCCCTGGAGACTCCAAAACACAATTTATCAAAAATCCCTGTTAATGCACTGGGCATTTCTCTAAATAACCCTCGGAGCGGAACGTTCCTCCCTTTGGATAAGGCTCCGGAAGGCACTGCAGTCGGGGAGCTGGATGGCTCTAATCCGTTTGTACACAGCCGGGATGCCTGGCATTGCAGCGAGCCGCGGCTCCCGGCCCGGCTCCCAGCCCGGCCACTGCCCCAGAGCTTTGCCTTTTATGGTTCCGCGAGCCGGGCAGCATCCCGAGGCGGGATGCAGGAAAACACCTACACGGCCCCACAGAGGCACCTCCGCCGTGCCGGGGCTGAGTTACCCCCATGCCACCCCAGGAGTTGGCAAACAGCCCCCAGGGACCCGCCTGCCCCAGGCCAAAGGCATCCCCTGCCATTCCATGGAGCTGGAACATCCAGCCAGCCCTCTGAGCACTCCCACTGGCACCGTGGGTGACATCTGGCCCACGGTCACGATGCCACCACCTTGTCCCCTGTGCCCTGATCCAGCTCGGGAGCCAGGCCCGGCTGCTGCCGAGGGGAAGGAGCGAGAGATGACAGTTATCCCAGCGCTTATCGGCCCGGGGCCAGCCAGGGCCCTCGTGGAGACACTTCTTTATCAAGGCACGTTGCAGAGCTTGTCTGATCGAGACAAACCCCCATTTGTTACTGCTGGAAGTCTCAAATCCCTGCCCAGGCTGTAAAAGACAATCGATTCCCAGAGGGACTGGGGCCAGGCTCCCGGTGCTCTGGCAGTGGGGGGACCTGGCAGGACCAGTCCTGGCAGGCAGAGGAATGCTGAGCAAGGTGTGCTGACAGGTGCATGAGTGAGGGATTCCAGAGCCAAGACACTTCCCCGTGGGACGAACTTGCTTGATGCTGGCACCATGATCTGATCAATAACTCAGGTGTTTCCCTTTGAGCCCTCGGTCCCCCACAGCAAAGCCAAATACCTTCTAAACTTCTCACAACCCCTCATGGTTTGGGGGTATCTTGGTGGGTTTGGCTTGTGCTGTGTGGGGATCACAGAGCCGGGGTTGGTGTGGAAGGGGCAGGGTCTTGGACCTGCCCCAGGGGTTCCAGGGAAGTGCTTGGAGCTGTGACACGGCACCAAGGGTTCTGCTCCTGAACCCTCTGCATAAAAGGCAATGGCAGCTGCTGCAGCGTCGCCGCTGCCCCATCCTTCAAACTGAGAGAGGAAGAGACTTTTAGGGAATGTGCTGCGAGGCCAGAGCAAACCCGGCCGTGCCCGCTGCAGGAACCGGCTCCTGTGCCCGGGGCAGCACCGACCTGCAGCCTCTGCTGAGGGCAATATTTACAGTGCCACCCCTCCAGCTGCCAGCCCAGCTGCTCCAGGCACGGCCCAGCAGCAAGGGACGTGGGGGAGCCACCCTGGGGCTGCTGCAGAACCACTGCCAGGGGGCAGCTTCTCTGCTGCCGTCCCTGCCCGTGGGGAAGTGCAGCAGCGGCCCTTGGAGTCCTTCCCGGGGTTTCTCTTTGTGCTACAACCCGACTCACCTGCCAGACCTCATCTTTTTGCCAAAAACACCACTGAAGTATCTGCTCACCATCCCTGCGGTTCTTCCCCCAAGCCCACATGGAACTGGGAAACATTGCCAGGGAACCAACCTCTTCCCATCAGAGGATCCTTGAGGAGAAACCACTCAGCTCCTTTCCAATACCACTTGGTACCACCTGCAGCCCCTCCAGGACATTCCCACCCCCCCACCCCGGTCCCAGCCAGGAGGGCCCCCAGTGCCAGGCTGCCCTGCCATGGCCTGCCCAGGGAGCTCCACACTCAGGCATCTCCTCTCACCAGCAGGGCTATAAATAAACCCTCCGTGGTCGTGGTCGCTGGAGAGTTGTGTTGCTCCAGATGTTGCCTGGTTTTGCCATAGCAACATCACAACAGGATGTAACACTCGGCCGGAACGAACCGCTCCGAAAAGAACCAACTTTCAATCAAAACAGGAACAAGAAAAGTCCCAGGGACTCACCAGCAGCCCAGGCCCCCTCCAGCCATACTGTGCTCCCAACTTGGCGTGTCCCTCCATCCTTTGCAGGTGATTTCCCCAGCTGGGGAGCTGCTGCCCCTGCTGAGTCCCCGCGAGAGCAGCCAGGAACATCCCGGGGACACTCAGGGGCATCAGCAGGTGCCACAGGTGGCTCCAAGGAAGATGATCCCAGCCCCTCTCACGCTGTGTTGGTGCTCACCCATCACACCAGGATCAATCCCAGCCCCTGCAGAGGGGCTGAACTCACCTCATGACCCTGTGCCCTGAGCTCCAGTGGGAGCAGTTGGCAAATCGGCATTGGGAAGTGCCCACCTCCGAAAAAAGTTGCCAAACTCATTGGATAAGGAAAACAAAAAAAACTTTACTTTTTTTCCTCACAAGAAGCACATAAAATATTCAGGACATTTTTACAAACAAAAGTAAAAAAAAAAAAGTGCATGATGCATCATTCCCTCCCGCAGACGTACAGTACAAAAATCCCGCCGATTCCAATACAAAACCGGGATTCAGAAATACCATGGAATTAAGGGAACCTTGTTATCACGGAGTACAGCAATGCACAGGAACAGATACACGTTACTCAGCCCCTCCCCACGGGTTGGCCGGGACGGGTCTCTGGTGGGACGTGGCCAACCCAAACCCCACCAGCACAGGGAGGACTCCCAGGAGGTCGGGCACTGCCCCCACACGGACCAGCAGCACCGGCACTGGGAATAAGGGGCCGGTTCGTGCATTTCGGGATTCCCGGCAGGACAGGGCTGGGTTTGGATCCGCCGAGCGATGCGTGTCCGGCGATGGGATGTGTCCCCGCACACCCCACCCACGTTCCGGCAGCAATGCATAGATAAATGGGATAACGGGGGAAAACAGGGACACAGGAGCAGCCACCGGCACCTCGGCTGTCACGGAGCCCTTTCGGCTGTGCCACAGCCAGAGCAGAGGGAAGCGGCAGCAGGTGAGCAGCGCCGAGCTCGGCAGGGATGGGAGGGCGGGATGCAGGAGGGGGAACGGTCTCACTGCCACCAGAAACACCAAAAGCACCAAAAACTCCCCAAAGAACAGCAAACAGCAGAGTTGAACAGCTCAGCAGGTACACAGTGTTTGTAAACTATGAGTAAGGCACTCTGTTGTAAGGACACATGGGGAGGACGAGCACATGGACCTTCTCATGCAACAAACCCAACGGGACCACACACGGCACAGGTTTGGCTACAAACCCCTGGGAATGGCACAGCAGAGATTCCAGGCCAGCCCCCACCAAACTGTGCCTCTCTCCCGGTGGGACAGGCAGGGAGCGCCGGGCCCGGGGAGGGCAGGGCCGGGTGGGAGCAGCAGCAGGGGAGGCAGGGACGCCGAGCTGTGCCCCGGCTCGGGGGCTGGGGCTGGACGCGGCCGAACGCGGCCTGCAGGCACTGGAGAAACAGGGAGGAAATCACATGTTCGCTCGCAGCGGTCAAGGGAACTTTGTGAACTCACTCCAATCCCACCCTGCACCTCCTCCCTCGGCCACCCCGATGGGAAGGGTCGGCGGCGTGGGGAAGGTGCCGGGACACACAGGGCAAAACCACCCCCTGGGCAGGAGCTGCTCTGAGCCCCACGGCACCCAACGGCCCCGGGGCCCCCCTGCCCTTCCCAAATCCAGGTCTGGGAGTAAAGGGGAGCGAAGACGGTACAAGCCCAGGAAGTGGCTCGCAGGGATCCAGCCGTGCCACGTTCCCGGCTTCACTGACAGGGTTGCATCCTGCCCTCAACTCGACCCAGTGGCTTCTCAGCCTGATCAACCAGAGGCTCCTGCCCCGCTTCCCTGCTGGAGCAGCTCGTGCTCCACACCAGCTCCAGGGTGGAACAAGTGCACATCAAACTCACACTCTCTCAGCAGGTACTGATTGCCCATCCCTACAAGTCCTCACACAACAGAAACATGTGGGATCTTACACTGAAGGGAAAAAAGGGAATTCTGGGCATTCAGGACAGGAAAACCGAAGGTTCCCTTCCTCGAGACACTGCATTGGACTAATTAGCTCAGACCAGCTGCTGCAGCCCCGCTCTGCCCCACCTCAAAGAGGGAGTTTTAAAAAAAGCCTTTCCATGGAAATTTTAAAACATGGGAGCGCTCACACTCACAGCTGGTTGAGCAAATCCATCACGGAGCTCCCAGATCTGTTTTGACCCCCAAACCTGCTTCAAAATATCACCCGAAGGCACGAGCAGCCAACGTGGGATTCAGGGAGCGCGGAGGCTTGGAGAGTGTTCCCTGCACACTTCCCAAGCTCTTCCCCCTGGGTTTGGCCAGGGCTCACACAGAGCAGCTCTTGACCAGGTTGGCTGTCCAAAATATTGCAAGAAAATGTGGAATGGAGGCACGGCTGCAATCCAAGCAGCAGCCCCGGGAGGAGGGGGAGCGCAGGTAACACCAGACCTGGCTGCCCCCCGTTCTTCCAGGAGATCTCACCCTCAGCTCCAACATCCCTCTCCTGGGGGGGCAGGATTTACGGGGCTTTCAGAGCCCTGCGAGGGGTGGGACACGTCCAGCCGGGCTCCTCACGCCAGGGCCACCCAGGCTCCTGCCACCCGGCATAAATAACAGCCCAGACTCCACCAGCAGCTCCCCAGGCTGCTGGGAAACCCAGGACACCAAACCAACAGCAACAACCAGAAAAGACACACGGTCACCTCCGGGGACTCAGCAGAGCTGACCCTCGGCCACCTCGTGTCACCCACGGCCCGGTGACGGAGAGTCCCTGACACAGGACCCACGACACTGACACAGCATCACGCCACAGGGTGCACGGGCACTGACGGCTCTGCCAGCACTGGGACACCACCGACCACAAGGACAGCAAAAACACCCCAACAACACGACCCCCGGGACGGCCACACGGCCGGGTCACAGCGTCCCACGGACACAGCCCCGGGGAGCCTCCACGCCCACGCTCCTACAGGCCTTCACAGCCAACACCAAGGAAATGCCTTCAAACAACAGCAAGAATTCTGGGAAAAGCCTTTTGCACAAAAACTCCAGCAACAAAGCAGGACAAAAAGCCAGCGGGAACAGAGGTAGTGTGCGTGTCACCATCTTAAGGGTTTCCCACAAGTGCCCTGTTTAGAGACTTGTGTTTGCTCTGTAAAAAAAAAAAAAAGTCATGAATAATTGTTTGGAGTCTTTGAAACAGAACATTTCAGCATTTTAGATATAGATAGAGATGCAAATATCTATCCATAACCACACACAAATCCACGTTATTACACTTGGCAAACAGTACTAGGAAGAGCATCCTGCAGGACAACAGGCAAGTCACACACCAAGTCCTCCTCTAAGTCATGCAACACATTTTATTTCCCTTGTGCCCTTCACGTGACCCATCGTGGTCCTTTTGCCCCCTCTCAGAGCACAAGGAGGGGATGAAGAGGTGGTGTTGGACGAACTGCTGCAAGTCAGATGACAGAACTGCATTGGTGCAATGAATAAATGCTGCAAAGCCCCCAAAATCCAGCCCCCTCCTCCCCTCCACAGAAGGCATCAACTTTTGCCCATCCAAAGCATGTTCTTCAAGTTGCCCCCCGCCAGCTTCCCCCCCGGGTTGGAGGCGCCGTCCGCGCTCCTTGGGGCAGGCTGTGGCTCACAGAACACGGAGCTCTCGCTGGAAACGGCCTCCTTGGAGTCTGTCACGGTGGACACCTCCATGTCACTCGACAAGTCCTCGGAGGACAGGTTAAGACAGCCCAGCTTGGCGAGGGAGTTGGACCTTTTGAGGGGCGAGGACACGGTGAGGCCGGCGAGGCGCAGCCGCGTCTCGATCTCCTGCGTGCGCTGCTTCACCAGCCCCGGCTTGCCCCGCACGCTGTGGATGCTGTCGCTGCTGGAGCTGCGCGTCAGGTTGGAGCTGCGGGACGAGGACGGCGTGTAGCAGATGGTCTTCAGGAAGTCCTTGGTGAAGCTGCTGGTGTGCTCCATGCGGCACAGGGCCGGCGTGGAGGTTCTCTGGGAGATGCCCTCCGGCACGCGCTTCAGCTCCAGCCGCTCCACGTTGTTCTCCGCGTCTCCGAGGACCATCGGGGTCGGGGGCAGGAGGGGCACGAGGCTGGAGTGGGACATCATGTCCTCGCTTTCCTCCATGATGCTGGAGTCCACCCTGTCCCGGAGCAGCGCCGAGGCGTCCGAGGGCAGGCTCTTGAGCCGCTCCAGCTCCTTGGTGTGCTTCCTGACCAACCCCGCCTTCTGCAGCTGGATCAGTGACTCCTGATGCTGCATCAAGTAGCTGTTGGAGCTTGGCTTTTCCAAGTCTTTGCTGAACAGGTACTTCAGGTCCTTGGTAGGTCTGGGGTCCTTTCTGGCCAGAGACTCCTCCCTCTCCACCTCAGCGTGAAGGACACTCCTGTCACAGTGTGAGTTTCTCCTGGGCAGTAGAGTTTTTTCCAGGGTTTTTGGCGCATCTCTTCCTCTCTCCAGAATGCTGCAGTGCTGATGGAGGGACCTGCATGTGCCAACCTCCAAAGCCCCGGCTCCTGGCACCAGAGGAAGCGCAGCCTCATTACGTTTAGTTCTGCTTGGCTCCTCCGGGTGTGCCCTGGAGGGCAGGTGTTCCAGCAGGTGGGAGTGGAGGTGGGACAGGAGGGCTGGCTGTGTGCAGATGGTGGTGCTGCGCCGTGCGGGGTTCAGCTTCTCACACTGCTCCCCGAAGGAGTCCGGAGCCAGCCCGGCTGAGGAATACATGCAGTCAGTGCAGGACTGGTAGGGAGGCTTCACCTTGCTCAGGATCCCAAACACGGCGTCGTGCTGCGGAAAGAAAACAGGCACAGATCAACGGGCACAGAACAGGCCCCAGCGACCAGCACAAGGTGTATTTACAGCCAAGCAGTGCTGAAACAACAAACATTTCCACTTCAGGCCCTGCAGCAGGAGCTAAAGCCACGTGCTTTCCCAGCAGACAGTGTCTCCAAGGAATACCTACCGTGCCAACCGAGGGTCATGCAAGCGAGCTGCCCAAAGCACTTTACAGGGCACTCACGTGTGCACTCCTGGCATCTAAATCCACAGCTCGGGCAAGCAAAGCCCTGGTCAGAAGCACTTCGAAAGGGAAGAAGCTCATCATGGAATGAAAGGCTTTATCCAAGTCAAATGAAACTGGGCTATGAGGATGAGAAGAGCAGTTTCACTTGCAGCAGAGTCAGCCATGCCAATCACCTCCATCTCACCTCCATACGCACCTCAAAATCCTCTGGGCAACTCCTTTTGCTGTTGTTGTTATTCAAGTTCTCCCTATTGAGCCTGCTCTCCTCCTTGTGCATGGACAAACGCCGCTTCCACTTCTCCATGGGGTTCTCCTCCCTCACACCGTCCTCCCCCGGCTCCCCGAGGCCCATCCTTCCCTTCCGGGGGCTGAAGTCCATTTTCCTCTTGGCCTCCCTCTCGCAGCAGCTGCCCAGCTGTGCCGGCTCCGCTCTCTCCGGGGCCTTTCCCGCCTCGAGCAGCCTCCCCTGCGCCAGTGCGGACGGAGCCCGGCCCACCAGCGCGTCCCGCTCCAGCTGCTCCATGGGGAAAAAGCCCTCCCTGTCCCCGGGGACCTTGTTCTCCAGCAGGGTGTCCGAGAGGCGTCGGAAGCAGTAGTCGAAGCCCACGGGCCCGTCGGTGCCGCCGCGGTTGTCCAGGTACCCCGCCTGGGACGGCATGTCCAGGTCGGCCAGGCGGTTTTCCAGGTCGATGTCCAAGCTCTCCAGTAAGAAGTGTCCCGAGCCCGGGGTGCCGTCGCTGTGCTGGGGCAGGTTGCTCTCTGCCTGCTGCTTCCACAGCTTGTTGTGGCGCTGCTTGCTGGGGAAGGGACAAGGACACGAGTGACTGCCTTGGAGCTGCCAGGAGCTTCCCTCCCTCTCCACAGCCCAGAACCGAAGGGCTGGGTCCAGACCTAAGGTCTCAGTTGGACAAACCTTCAGCATCAGGATTTGTCCCACCCTGCCCACTCCAGGGCAGGCTCAAGGCAGTGCCCTGTGATCAGCTGTGATGGGAACAGCCCTTGGGAGACCCCTCAGGGCACAGAACCCCCATCAGAGCAGAACACCCCGAACCGCCCCCTCTGCACGTGCCGTGGCACAGCTCCTGCTGATCTACAGGGACAGATCTCCCTCCTCGTCCCTCACTGGACAAACACCACAGCCCTTCAGTGGCAGAGCCCTGGGACTGGCACAGAACCCCGGACACGGCCGGGCTCAGTTCTGCCTCATAAAGCAGGAACAATGCGCTGAGCAGCAGTGGCTGCTGAGAAACATGAACGTGCCTCCCGCACGCAGAGAAACCCTCCCTGCATCACACCAGAGCAGCTCTCCCAGCTAATTTCCCTCCAGGGAGCTTGCCACGGGAAAGGCTTAGGGACAGCATGACTAGCCCAGGATTCTACCTCTGCCCTTCCAGAGGGACCGACCCCCCGGGCTGCAGCCCTGGCAGGCTCTGCCCGTGTCTGTGGGCACCGAGCGGTCAGCGCTGTGCAGTGCTGCCCACAGCGAGCCCCCCGTGCCCCCAGCCTGACCTGGCATCCAGGATGCCCTCGTACTCCAGCAGCTGCCGCATGAAGCCGGCGTTGGGCCGGGCGATGCTGCGCTTCTGCTTCACGTAGTTGTAGGCCTTCTCCAGGGACCAGCCGAACTCCTTCATGGCGTAGGCGATCACCGTGGAGGCCGAGCGGCTCACCCCCATCTTGCAGTGCACCAGGCACTTGGAGTGGTTCTTCCTGCAGAGGGACAGGCAGGGCAATCAGTTCTCTCCCTGGGTATGGGTCTGTCACGCCTTCACACGGAGCAGGGACAGCGCTTGCTGCCCCTGCCCGCCCTCCCACACGGCTCTGCAGGTGAGCAACGCTTTGGGTCCCGTGGGCCACGAGAAAAACCCTCTCCAGAAGAGCTGGGAGGAGGAGAAGGGCAGCCTCACTCATTTCAGAGAACACCTGCCTGCCCGAGTGTTGGGATACAGGTGGAGTGTGAAGGCCCAGCAGTGTTCGGTGGGCTCTGCCACCATTGGCTGCAGGGCAGCTGGGGCAGGTCACACACGGACACGTGCTGGGGCAGCTCCAGAACTTCTCCAGAAGAGGAAACATCCTCGCTTCCTTTTGGAAGCCAAACAAAGTAATATTAAAAATGACAGGCAAGGAACAGGTTAATGCCAGCATGGAAGAGCCAAGGGAAGTTCCGGGGGCACAGCGCTCCCAGCACAAGCAGCGATGCCAAGGCCCTGCTGGCCCTTTGGTTATGGGTGGGATGAGACCCGAGGGGGGCTCAGGTGGGCTCCCTCCCACGGCCAGGGGCCCCAGCCACGCACTTGGCCTTGTTGATGAAGTGGTAGGCCTCGTTCCAGTGGGCCAGCAGGTCGGTGGTCTCCTCGTCGTACACGCGGATGTTGTGGTATGCAAACAGCCCGGGGAAGAAGTTGTCGATCTCGCGGGTGACGTTCAGGATGTAGTTGATGCTGGGGGGAGCAGGAGGCACAGAATGAACTGCCATGGCCATGAAACAGCAACGGGGGGACACTGTGAATCCAGGCAGTCTGACCCAGGCCCAGCTGTAAGGTTTTATCCACAGCCCTAATCCCGACCCCCGGGACAGCCGGTGACACAGGTGGCTGTTCACCCACCTCTCGCCCCCAGCACCACTCAAAGTGTGGCAGTGAGTGGGGCGAGGCAGCACCGTGGGGGTGAGTGTGCTGCTGCCTGTCCTGCAGGGGAGGAGGACCTGGCTCCTCCAGGGGCAGCTCTGCTCCCTTTACATGCAGTTCACTCCTCAGTGCTGTGGTCTGTGCTCCTTTGCAGACTGCAGGAATTCCCACCTGGCACAACTCTAGGGATGGAGATCCTGATGGACCTCACCAACGCCAAGGTTTATTTTCACTCTGTACGTCAAGGGAGGTTGGAGAGATTTCTCAACCAAGGTGCTGGTGATAAGTCACCACACGGCTAAGAATGAGCCCCAAGTGACCCCTAAAGCCTGCAAAGGTTCTCTCAGGTTCCTGGGGGGAGAGTCCCAGGCAGAGAGCTGGAGGATCTGGGGGCTGGTGCCTGGGAGGTGCCGTACTCACCCCGAGCCCTGCAGCTCCTCGAGGTTGGAGGCGTTCCACTCGGAGCCCTGCAACAGCCACAGACACACAGGATGTCCAGGGAGCCCCCAGCAGCCCTTTGCCCCCAGGTTCTGCAATCCCCAGCCATCCCCCTGAGCTGCTGACTGAAACGCTGGAAAAGGGCTCTGAGACAGGAATGTGGCACCAAGAGATGTCCTGTCCTGAGCAGGGGACAAGGGGACAACTCAGCTACAGAGTCAGTTCCAGGCCATTGTGTGACTGGGATCATCCCAAACCACTGTCCCTGGCCACTCTGGATTTTTAAACACAGGGATAAACAGTGCAGGGCAAGATTGTACCTGTGATCCCAGTCATGTCATGGGACGTGAGGCAAATCCTGGAAGCTCTGGGGGTGGTTACACCTTGGATCCCCCCCCCAAACCTTCACAGCAAAAAGCTTAAAACTGTTTTTAACAAGCAGGTTTTGCCCTCAAACACGAGCACTTCCTCCCACTCTCTCCGGAACAACAACAAACAGCAGACCCAACGGGCACAACCGTGCTCATCCCCGGGAAGTCTTTGTTCCAGAGCAGGGCCTGGTTTTGCCTGGAGTACCATCTAGTGGCAAAGGATGGGACACAGCACTGCACAGCTCTGCTGGAGCTCAACACCTACCAGGTACAAATGATCAAAAATCAGAGATGGTTTGTCCATCTGACCCAGGATTAGCAGCATTTCGTTGTCTATAAATTCCTTGAATTCCTTCAAGTTGCAGTTCATGTGCTTCTCCAGCTCATTCCGGATCTGCAGAGCACAAAGCAAAGGATAGCACTGGGATCGTGGTGTCCAACAGAAACATTGTTGGCACTGCCCTGTCAAACACTTCTGTCCTTCAGTAAAAACAGCAACAGGGAGCTGATCTTCTGGAGACAAGGAATCTCCCCACATGCCATATCTCTAAGGATCCCAGAATGGGTTGGGTTGGAGGGACCTCAAAGCCCACCCAGTCCCACCCCCTGCCCTGGGCAGGGACACCTCCCACCGGCCCAGGTTGCTCCAAGCCCCGTCCAACCTGCCCTTGGACACTCCCAGGGATCCA
>JAWWEU010000037.1:10313728-10337494 GCA_035583155.1 Acropternis orthonyx | reverse complement strand
ACACTCCCAGGGATCCAGGGGCAGCCACAGCTTCTCTGGGCACCCTGTGCCAGGGCCTGCCCACCCTCACAGGGGGGCATTCCTTCCCAATATCCCACCTAACCCTGCCCTCTGGCAGGTTAAAAGCACTGCCCCTTGCCTGGACATCCTAAGCCCCCAGACTGAAGAGCTGTAAAATAAAGTTTCAGATCATATCAGAGATCAAAAAAATGCATTTTGGGGTACCTGCTCCTTAAAAATAATAAACTGAGAGATAAAAAAACTAGACCTTGGGCAGCAATGAAACAAAAAACATGAGACCCATTGGGAGCAAGGAGTGAAAAGGGCAGCAGAGGGAGACTGTCAGTACTCTCCCACTTCAAATGGGCCATAACAGCCTCTCCCTGCCCTCACCTCCTGGCAGGGGCAGCAGAGCCCTGCACAGCTCTGTGTGACCCACCACGGAAAGTGGCTGCAGCAGAACCAAAGCCCCCTGTGAGCACAGCAGGGAGGAGCACGTGCACAGACAGACGAGCTCTCAGCTTCCTCCTACCACTGCATGTTAATTACCTCCCCCAAAACACAAAAACTCAACCCAGAGAGATCTATTTTCACTCTGAGTGTCTGCACTGCGGGTGGATGTATTTCACCAGCCTGTGGGTTGGATCCAAACTAACTTTAGCTTTGACTTGTGATTTTCCATCTATAAACTCACCAGCAAAATGCTGTCTGCAAGGTCCTCTGACATTTGTTCATGAAAAAAGGGAAATAAAACCTTAAAGCTTGACATGAAAGTCACATGCTTGTTACTAAAGTCCTGATGCTGGTATTACCCTGCTTTCTCAGGAGAGAGGTGCAGGAAAGCCAGAGCAGAGCTGGAATGCACATTCCAAAGACAGTGACACCCAGGGACACGGAGCCTCCTCAGCCCTCTCTGGAAAGGGAGTCTGGCAGGAAGAGTAAGACTTCTCACATTTACCTCCTTAGAAGTCACATTTTCCAGGTCTTTGCTCGTCATGATGCTCCGGAGTTTGGCCTTGATGAGCTGCTTGGTCCGTTCCCTTTCCGTGGGCCTGGAAAGCAACAGGAACGGGGGAGGAAGCTCCAGGCGGGCAGCAAACACACCGAGCTGCCTGCACGGCACGGGGAGGGGGGAAAGGCTTGTGCTCGAGGCAGTTTGGAGGAGAATAATGGAAAAAAACCCATTTGCAGCCTTTCAGGAAAAGCAAAGGAAGGAGGGGAGGAAGAAGAGGGTGAGCCAAGACTGTTCCCAGGCAAAGGCAGCACTGACTTGTCGACAAAGAGGGCGGGAGAGTCGGGGCGGGTGGACTCCAGGTCCTGCATGGCGTTCCACTCGTTGATGCAGCTCTGGTCAGAGCTGATGCAGCTCTCGTAGTAGGTGGCCCACACCAAGGCCACCCCTCCTGGGAAGTAGTTGTACCTCCTGGCAACCTCACAGGCTTTGTGGAGGATCTGTAAAGCAGACCTGCAGGTTGGGAGAAGAAATTCGTGCAGCTGTGAGCAGCTGGAACAGGCAGAGCAGGATCTGAGAGATTTTCACAGAGAAAAAATGAGGTTTAGCATTATTTGCTGCAGTTTGCTCCTTGAGAGCAGCAGATTTATGGAGCTCAGAGAGGGCACAAACTGCACCTTGGGGGCTCCTCGCAGCAGGGCCAAGACAGAGGCTGAAATCTCCTGATTAACAAGGAATCAGGAGGCAGAAGTCCCTCTAGGATCTAACCATCATCCAACTTGTATAGCCAAAGAAAAATAAAGCACAGGGACAGTTTTCAAACCACCTCCAGTAAGGAGCCTGATGCATATTTACCAGCATTCCTGGCCCCTGACAGGCTCCAGGGACCAGGCCCAGATTGGGTCATTTGTTTTTGCACATTCTAGCATTACTTTTTCCTTCCTTCCCTCCTCAATTTCTTCTTTCCTTAAGGCCCTGAAGTTGTTGCACTGAACGTATCAAACCCCCCTATAAGGCTGCCAACAGGAGAGGCCAAGTGCAAACAAAGGCAACAGGAGTTTTACATGTTTCTGTACCAAACCATCCCCAGCATGACATCCTCCTGCAGCTCTTTCCCCTGTCAGATGCTGCAGGGACAGGGATCTCTCCAGGCTCCAAGGGGAGCCAGCACACTGCCCAGGCCCAGGGAGATGCAGTTCCAGGCAGGGCTGGGCAGCAGCCTCTCCGGGGAGGAATCTGCTGGCACAGCCACTGCTGACTCAGCCACCGCTGCTTCAGGGCTTTGGAATCCCTGCACAGGGAGGGGTGACAGGAGCTGAAAGGTGAGCAGGCCCCTGGGGAGGCAGGAACCCCAGGAATGAGGCAGGACACAGGGAATGCCACAGTCTGGCAGTGGCTCCCGAGCCTCCTCCACCAGACAGGGAGAGAAACATGCACAGGGAGGAAATTCTGGGTTTGCAGCTTGATGATTTAGGTCGATTTTTCATATTTACCCATCCCTCTGGTGCCACTTCCCTCTCTCTGAAGGGCACAGAGCTGCTCTGAACCTGGAGCAGCAGGTGCTGTTTTCAGATCAGGACTGCCACAGTCCCTTTACGGCCCTGCTGGCACCTGAGGCAGATCTCTGCTGCACTCCCTAAACGCCAGCCACGGAGAGTTCTGAATGCAGCTGGGAACGCGGTTTGCACTGGTGCCAGGAAGGAGTCCCTGTGTGCCCCCAGCCCTCAGCACACGTACCACATGGCCTGCACCGACACGGGCTTGAAGATGTGCATCCTCCCCGCGGTGCTCACGCTGAAGCCGCTGCAGGGAGAGGGCAAAGGGGTCACAAACTGCTGCTCCCGGCGCCACAGGCTGCTCCCCACAGCTGCAGGGCAGCCAGGGGGACACTCACAGCCCCAAAGAATCAGGGAGGAGACGTCCCATCTCTGATTTTCCAACACCCTCCCAGGTAAGACTGGCAGGAGGGCACCCGCTCCCATTTATCCTGTTAACGTGGTTTCTTACCCGTCCCCATCCAGGTGGATTTTGGTGTCACTCCACAGGCGAAGAACCATTCCTATGGTGCAGCTTTTACTGGAAGAGACGGTTACACAGGATCTTAGATATAGGCCACGATGTGGTCACACCAATAGCCTAAATTATTAATACTCTTTAATTTTTAAAATCCTCAAGCCTTGCTCTAGTAATCCCTGGTAATATTTTAGGCTATTAAACAAGGCAGCTGCCCAGGGGCCTGTCAAGTTCCAGTTGTGCTCCCTCCCTCTGGCTGGGAGAACAGACACAAAGGGATTTTAGGGGTTTATCTGACCCAAAAGAACACCTTCAGTTCAGAGATCAAATCTGGCAAACAAAACCCTACTATAACGGGGGCCAGGAACTTCCAAGTGTAAATGATGAAGCTACTGAGATATTCGGGTTTAAAGGAAATTTGGATGCACACAACGACAGAAATCAGGTTTGGTTTGTTCTTTTCCTTTCTTTTTTAAGCCTTCAGCCGCTTTCTACAGTGGATTTGACAGGCCAGTCTGAGCACACACATGGACAATGTGCACTCTAGAGCTTTGCAAGGAAAAAGGATTTTCTTAAACACATGTAGAAGTAACAAACCCCACAAAAGCACCTGCCTAGTCAAGGTGTCAGCAGGCAGAACACTCAGAGCTCACCAGTGACATCTCAGCCCCAACACAGAGCCAGGGAGTCACTCAATGAAGTCACCACTGCCGAACGACCTCTTCATGCACAAAGCTTAATTAACAAAAGTTCTGGGTGCTGGGGAGCCACTCACTGAAATGGCAGCTGTCCCTGCAGCTGGGATGGACCTGTCACAACTCCTCCATCTTTTCTCTTGGCTCACATCAACAGTCACCAGGAGCAAGCTATTGCAAGGCTGTTTTCAGGCTGGACCTGACAGTGCAAACCTGCACTGCTGTGGCACACCGTGGGAATTTCAGAGCGGAACAGGAGGCAGCACCAAAGCAATGACAGCAATCTTATGGGGAAGGCACAGCCAGGAGCTTCCCCACAGGTGCCTCTGCTCTGCAAAGCTTCCCCTTTCCACTTTCCAATGGAAACCACGACTAAGGTTTTCCAGGAGGAAACAAAACTCACACTGGCTGCAGCAGCACGACATGGCAGCCTGTTCAGTCATGGGAGAGCAGACACAACAGCCTGGCAGCTCCAGCTTCTGAGGGCAGCTCTGCCAAACCAGCCCCACCTCCCCGAGCCAAGAGCTCCTCTGCCTTGGTTTACTCACCCAGGACTGGGATAACCTGAGAGGGGCTGTGATAACAAAACACTCCTCTGGCTTTGTCAAATTCTGTGTGCTCTTATCAGTCAGACAAAAGGAACAGCTCGTTACTGACACAGTTGTTTGTTGGTTTTGGAGCTACCTCTGCAGTATTGTTTTTTGACATTATTGGGCAACTAAGCTTCTCCCCCAAACCAGCTCCATTGCATCATTCCATCAACAGACTGAGCTGGTGGAGAGAGTAAGTTCCAGCCTTGCAAATGTGCCTGCAAGAGCACGTGCAGGGAGCAGGCAGCAGACTCCCACTGATGAGGTGGATGCCACAGCCCTACAGCTGCACTCTGCAAGAGTGCTCTGGTCCCGAGGGGACTGAAAGCTTTCTGGAATAAAAAGTGGAATAAAACCCAAAGGAAACTCCGTGTGTGTCCTTCCTCTTGCTTGGCTTTGCAGATACACAGAAACCAACTGCCCAGGGGCAGAGCGGTGTGGGCAGGCTCTGCAGAGAGCCCAGCCTGCCCGGTTCCCCAGGCTGCCCTACCTCTCCTTGCTGGAGAAATCCACCCCCAGCAGGATGTTCTCCTCGGTGTCCTGGCGCCCGCTGCTGTACACGACCACCATGTAGCGCACCCGGTCCGTCCACACGCTCTCCAGACGCACGGCCTGCGAACAGGGACCAGCCTGCTAACGAGCCCTGGGGTAATTAACCCTCCATTGCTGCCTACCCCTCTGTAAGGAATGGGGGGGCCCCAAAGCTTTAGTGAGCTGCACTGGGAGACACAGCCAGGCTGGCTGCCGGTCTGAGGCGGCACCGAAGGGATGGTCGGCTGAGACCACCGGCTCCAGTTTGGGGAAATGCTACAAAATGTGACCCAGAGGTTTGTTCTAAAGAGTTTCAACCAGGAAGGGTCAAAACAGTGGTCATGCACTGAACTGGAACAGGCAGGCCCAGAGGACTGTCCCACTCTCAAGCCTTCACTGAGGTAAGTCAGTGCAGGAGGGAGGACTGACACTGATTTCTCTGCAGTGACTTTTACCTACAGATTTCTTTTAAAAGAAAGCCCAGCCCATTTGATGCAATTTCAAGGCTGTCTTAAAAGCATCCAGGAGCATCAGCAAGCTCCTGTGTGTCCTCCTGTATTACTGTTTGGCAAGTTCAACCTAGCAGAACAACCCATTTCAGACAGAGCAGTTCCCTGATCCAGCTCATCACCTGGATGTAAAGCCCAGGGCAAAAGGAGTGGACAGGAAACCAAGCTAGGGCTGGGAAACAGCACAGAGTTAAGGCTGAAACGTAGGATCTGCCAATGCTTTTCCTGATCCTCTACAGGTTTGTTCCAAACACCTCCAGCATAAAGGAGAGCAGGAAAATGCACCTGTCCTTACCAGCTTGATCCTGTCCTCACAGCGAAGGAGGTTGATCATCACCTGGAGGTGCTGGGGCAAGTCACCTGCAGAGGAAGCAGAGCGATCATCAGGAAAGGGCTCTTGCTGCACTAAGAATCAGCAGAGCCTTGGCCTTTGATAAAACTGGACATTTCCAAATCAAAAACCTCTATTTAAGGGAGGGCAATTAAGTTTGCTGTCCCTGAGAACACCCACAGCAGGGAGATTCCTGGATGAGCGCTCTGGCTGTGTGAGAACCCAACCAGTGGCCTGGGTGGGGTGATGGGGCCTTTCCTTCTCCAAGTTCTGCTCATGCAACAGGCCCCTTCAGCTCTGGAGTGGCGAGTACATCTGTTTGGGGAAAGGAAGAAGGAATCCACAGGAAAACAAACCGAGTTCCCATCTAATAACTCAGTCAGGCACTCAGAACTTTCCATCGGAGACAGAATTCCTTCCGTAGGATGTTTGCTGGGTATATGGAATTGCTGACAATTAAAGAAACCCAAAGCCGAGCCTGGCATTCAAACACCCCCTTTGTGCTCGGAGTGTTTACTAAGCAGCAGCCACACAGTACCACACTGTGCCTTTCCCACATGCTCCTGCTCTCCAAATGCCCCCAAGATCCTGCTTCTTCTTGCCCAGTCACCACCTATTCCAAAGATGTCAAAGACAGAAGGTATAAAGTCACTGGGGAAGCAGAACCCACGCCCCTGAATCCCCTTACCTGCTTACCAATCCTGCTGCACACTCACCACACCCCTCCCTACCATTCCTTCCCCCCCCCAGTTTGGGGCACTGGAGGAGACTGGGGACAGGACAGCCTGTTCTTAAAGCATGATAAACTCTTACAGGCCAGGTTGTGGGGAGGTAACAGCAAAGGGGGTGTTCCTGAAAGCAGGAAAGGGGCTATGAGGAGCTATCCAGATCCCTAAATCCTGATCAAACATCCCTTACCCTGACCAGCAACGTCAAACCCTTTGGATTACTGGAGGCTGGGAGAGCACTTGGAGAAATGTCCCTGCTGTGCTGCACCAGGACATCCATAAATAGCCAGAGGTGCTGAGCCCTGTGACTCAGCACACCCACTTTTCCTCCCCACAGGCCAAGGGGAAGGCAAAGATCAAACCACCACTCACATTTCTTTATCTGTGGCTGGGGAAAAACAGGGATAGATATTCCACACAGCCCTTGCCTGCCCAAAGAGAGCCATGCAGAATGCCATGGTTTTCACAGAGAATAAGTTCCTACTTCAGTCACAGTTCCAATATAATGACAAAAGTTTAAACCAAGGCTCACCAATCCCACGTTCCTATTTGAAACTCTGGGTTTGCTCAGCAGGTTGTACAAAGCCCACAGGACAATTTGGGAAGTCACCCACCCACCCACATGTGCCATCAGCCTGTCCACGTGGATGGGAGGGCAGAAGACCCTCCAGAGGGATTTAATCCACTACCTGCATGTTTGTGAGGATGCTGGAGGCTTCGCTGGCCCTGGGAGCTGTTTCCTTGCTGCAGGAAAAGGGCTGCTCCTTTCACCATGAAAAAGCTCTCGCTGAGGCTGCAAAACAAACACCACGGGAGTGAACTGAAAGGAAACAGCAGCAGAATGTGCACAGCTGGGGAAGGAAGGGCTTCCCCCACTAAAACATGGGAGGATTTTGCCGTGAGAAGCTGTTCCCAGAGGCTGATCCTGCCACTTGCACTGCATGGCTCCAGGATTATTCATGGATTATTCATGTGTCATTTTCCACCACCTTGTTATTACTTGGCCACTGCAGGAGATCCTTCCCTGAGCTGTCATGGGCTGGAAACGACTTTATCACTTGATTATTGAATTCTGCAACTTAGAAACAGCAGAGGGTAGGACTTGGTACAGGCTCAGACCTGCCACAGGACTGAAGAGCAGGTTCTCAGTCCATCAGTTCCTGCTCATTTCAGTCCTTGAGATTCCTTTGGAATGCAAAAACAAGAAACGGTGTAGAGTTAAAGAGGAGAGGAGGGAGGGCAGATGGAACCTGTACATCAGGAGGGAAAGGAAAGGCCTCTGAACCCTCAGGGGAGAACAACCGGCACAAGTGCCGAGGTTTGGCTTCGCCTGGAGCGTCCCAGGAGAAGGCGGGACACAGGATGGGCAAACACCGCGGCATTCCCAGAGGGAAGCGGCACACAGGGCTGGAGTGCACCAGAGGAGAAGGTGGAGCAGCACCAGCGGGGAGAGCAGGCACTAGCACAGCCCAATTCCACCCACAGCAGCCCTTGGGAAACGGGCAGAAGCAGCTCTGGCCATGAGCAGGGAAACTGCAATTCCCACGTGGCTGAAAATCCCACCTCCCGAGGTGCCTTTGAGGGGCCGCAGGAACTGCCTGGGCTGCGTTTCCCCCACTCCCAACACCCCACAAGAGCTGTTTCTCCTCACAGAGCCCAGCTTTCTGCCACCCCACACTCCCCACCACAGCTCCCCATTAACTACTGCAGCTACCAAACAGAAATGCTCCACAGGCTGTGAGGTTGTGCTACACAGGAGTTACTTCTGCCACAGCAAATGGTCCCTCTGCAGTTACTGCTCCCAGCACTGCCCTGTTCCACACTTCATCTGAGCCCTCAGGGTCCCAATGCTCTGTTCTGCCTCAGTGCTCCTGTGAGGACAGGCATGAATTTCAGGTCTTTTCAGATTTTCCCATCTCTGAAAACATAGCCCAGGCTCCCAGGCAAAGCTTCCTCCTTTTCCAGCTGAACTCCAAGGTGCAAAATCCCCCCAAAAAATCTGGACCAGGTTTAAATTTGAATTTTCGTTCACTTTTAAAAAACGAACTAAAATTTTCTCCTGAATTCCAGCCCCGCAAGATCAATGAAATACAGCAGGGGAACTGCCCTCTAATTCCAGCAGGCTTTTCTCCACTCCCACTCCCGCAGGATCCCGGCACTCACCCCGCACTTCCCCAGCTGTGTCTGGGCAGGAGCCCTCGGGGTTTGCCGCTGGGGCTGCTGCTGCCAGCAGAGCGTGGCTCCTTCCAGGAGCCAGCAGGAAGAGCCTTGTTTCCTTCGCCCCCCAGAGCTCACAGGAAAACGTTAGAAAAGGCCAGAAGTGACACAAAAGCAGCGACCCCAACACAATTATGGAACATTCAGCTGTCACACCCCCTCCAGCAAGAGGAGGGCAATGGGGAGATAATGCACATGGAGGTAACTCATGGCATTCCCACTCTGAGAATTCAGGGAAATCGAAAAGGGTATTCTTTTATCCCTAATAAAGTACTGACCAGGATTTCCCCAGAAGGAAAAGCCTTGGAAAAGGCAGAGCTCCTTCCCAAAGTTCTCAAGAACTCCTGCTCAGATGGTTCATCTCCCTGTTCTCCTCTCCTGCATCAGAAAATCTGTTACAGTAAAGCAGAATATTCCCAGCAGCAGGAAAAGGGAAAGCTGTGCTGCCGGAGCAGAGGGTGGCCACAGAAAAAGGACAACCCACAAGGCAAAGGTTTTGTCCCTGTGGATTCCTCTGCCTGGAAGTGAACCGGGAAGGAAAGCCAAGAGCCTGCTGAGAGCAGGACTTCTGCCTCAGTTTCAACCCTTGCTCCCCACCCCAGACCTCCCATACCCCCCAGCATCCCCAGTCTCCACACGAGCTCCCATTCCCGTGCTCCCAGCACGGTGCCAGACGCAGGTAACACACCCAAACACCTCTGTGCGCAAACTCCTTGTCTACACCACATTGTAACAACAGCATTACCCACAGGTCCCTTCTCTCTGCTCTGGGAACACTCCCTGCTCTGTCACTTCACACAACTGCTCCAAACACAGCAAGGCAAGGCACAGGATTCCCACCCGGCTTTAAACCCCCCTTTAAATCCTGCAAGATCCAGTAAACAACCAAAACTCTGGCCCTTTGTAAAAAAGCCTCCTAAAGAAGAGCCAAATCCTGCCATTAGAGAACATGCCCAGCTCTGCCCCAGAGCAGCACAGAGCAGCGGCTCATACATACTAATCTGGGCTGGTTTTCTTTGCACAGCAGCAGCAGCAGCATCGCGCTGGCCCCAGAGGCAGACAGAAGCCAGGAAACTCGACAAGATTCATAACTCGCTGTAAAACTCACATCCTTTTGCTTCTAAAGCCATAAAAGAAAAGAAGGCAAAGAAAAGGTCGACCGTGTTTTGTGAGCGGTGCAGAGAAATCGCGGCTGGTGATGCTCCCCGGGAACGGGATGGCTCTTGGAGAACACCGTGTCTTCCACTGATAGCCTGCCTTGAAAAAGCACTTGTCCCAGCACATCCTGATGAAAGAGGGCCATTCAAGAGGGGAAACAACCAGCTGAGGCTCGTCTAATCATTTCCCTCCTCCAGACTTGTTTGTTTGTTTGCTTCCCCCCTCGTGCTCGGGAGGCAACGCGGCTCCTTCCAAGCACCCACACAGCCCCTCGCTGGGGGAAGTCCATATTCCCTGGGAAGGGACTGGAGGAAAAGCCTCACACCAACTGGTGCCTGTTCATTCCTTTAGATTAAAGCACTGCAAGCCACTGCTGTAATACAGACACAGCAAATTAAAATGGTCCTTCCCTTGCTGTGTGGCTCCCACGCTGGAGTTTCAGAGCATCTCCCGAGTTCCTGAGCTCCTGCGCTCCTGCTGAACAAGGAATTCTCTCAGGTGCCTGGTGTTTGTGTGTTAGGGGCTGGCTGGCACTGCATTCCCTGAAGATTTGTCCTTACAGACTCTAATTCTTTCTGCAGGCACAAACTAACGCCACACTGGTGTTTCACCAGTCCCACCAGCCTGAGCAGGGGCAGAACCAGCTCACTGTTCAGCTTTCCCCCAGTTTGACTGGCACGTACCACAGAAACCACCCATTCCCTGGATGCCCTTCCAGGCATCCTGGCCAGCACAGCCACTCTACAAGGAGTCACTTCAGGCTCTCAAATAAATGCAGAGCCCACGAGTTCTGTGCAGCCCCAGGACCCTGGGGCTCCACTAAAGCTGCGGATCAGTACTCCTTCCACTCCCTATGGAATTATCACTCCGAGGGAGGTAAAAACCTCCATTTCCACCACCTGGGAAATGCCAGGAGGAGAACACAGCTCCATGCCCTTCTGCAGCCAGGGGCTGGCAAGGAGAGGGTGCTCATGGCCACTGCTGAGAGCCGGGTCCGGCGGCTCTTGCTCCATCCGGCGGCTCCGTGCTGCTCAACTTGCAGAGGAAATATTTCTTTCCCCTTGGGAAAGCTCCAGAGGAGTGTGGCTGCAACACACATCAATCACATTTGGAGTTGCTGAAGAACACAATAGGCAGTACAAACCACCCCCCCCCCTTAGGCTCCAGGAATAAGAAATCCATTAAAAGTACTGTTAAAAGATTTTGGGAAAGGACAGCTTGCTTTGCCATCGTGGCTCCAGCATGTCCCAGGAAGAATCCTGGCATGCCTCGTGGGCTGGAGTTCCATGTTTTAATGGGGAATGTCACATAAGCCATGATCAGCTTGCAGGACAGAAGAAAACATCCTATAAATGCATCTTCTTGCTACAGAACATCTCAAAATAAATATCCACCCTCAGAAGTCAGAAGAGAGAAAACCACTTTTCCTGGGAAGCCCCAGCCAAGCCTGAGGTGAGTCAGCAGCCTCCAGCTGCCCTCCTGCAACCCAGTGCGTGTTCAGGGAAAAAAAAAATCCCAAACCTGCACAGAAAAAGGAATATTCACTTCTCCCAGCACTGGTCACAACTTTACAAAGGCAAATGTGGTAATGCCTCCTGGTTCCTTGGGTTTTATGGCGCCTTCTACTCAAAACATTTCCACACTGATAAGGTGAGGGAAAAACAGGCCTCCCAAGCACCACAAAAGGGAACACACTTCCCTTTTCCACAGCCCTGTTGATAAGGAGGATGAGAACTGATTTTTTCCCCCTTTTCTCCTCCCATTTGCTGCTTGGCCCAGTCACCTCAAGGCAACTAAGCAAGGACACAAAACACAGCCCCGGAGAGGGGCTGAGCCTCCTCGGATGCTCCCAACCTGGCCAGACCCTCAGTGTTCCAGAGGTGGATCTTAGGCAGGGCACTGCTGCCAGGAGCAGAGGGGACTGGGATCATCCCACAGCCACAGAAAAACAGCAACACAAACCAAGCTGGGAGCACATCAAACAGAAAGGAAGATATAGGGAGGGGAACAGCAGGAAGAGCCAGGAGCAGCTGCACAGCTCCCGCTTCCCAAGGCAAGCCAACAATGGAAGCAGCCAGACTGCTGGCTCTGGCTTGATAGAGACACATCAGATAACACTTCCTGACCAGGAGAGGGGCCTTTGGAAGGGGCCTGAGCAACACAAACCAGTGCCAGGGGAAAGGCACCTCACAGCTCCTCGCTCCCATGCTCCGGCGGCGGCAGCGAGTCCCTTCTCCTGCTGTTAATGAAGCACTTGGTGTGTCCAAAGGGGCTTTTTCTCCGTGTCACACCAGACACACCGAGCCCAGGGCCACAGGCAGGTTAGATGACACACAGAGCAACCACCATGACCAACTCAGCTGGAGTATGTCCACAACCATCCCTGCCAGCTGCCATGGGGATGAGCAGCACCTGGAAAAGCCCAGTTCTGACACACGCAGTGATGTTTCAGAGCAGTGTTATTGCACCTGTGTGGAATTTGTGATACGCTGACAAACTGACCTGGGATCAGGACTGGGGGTGTCCAGCACACCTGAGGAGGTTGGGGAGAGCTGTTGGGATCACTGGGATCGAGGTGCTTCACTTCTACAGCATCACTTGGATTGAGATGCAACTTTAGGTAATGTTTGTCTTCTGAAATGCTATTGCACTACCAAAAATGTGAGGCAGGAAACCTCCTTCCATCCCCAAAGTCATCACTCCCAGATTTCCCGTGCTGAAGAAAAGTCACCCCCAGAAGAAACCCAGAACATGAGCTGCAGGTCTGATGTTCACAAGGAGGACATCTCCCCTTCTTTGGACATCATGCCACGGCAATGAGCTGCCTGTGAGGGGGTTTTGTAGCGGCTCCCTAAGGGACAAACACCTTTCCATCAATTTTCAGGGAAGAAGATGGTTGGGCAGGCAGGAAAACGCATCAGGCTTTGCTGTTCTCAGCAGTGCAGGGACCAAAGGTGGGTCTGAGCACACACTGATGGCTCAGAGGCGTGGGCCACATCCCGGCGCAGGAATGCTGAGAGGGGCTGGAGACACTGCAGGCCATTCACGCACAAACCCTGCTCTGGCACAAAGGGGAAAAAGGGAAAAATGAAATCCATCATGAAGGCCACAGGAGTCAATTTCCCAACACAAACAGACTGCTGCTGATGTGCCTCCAGCCGCTCCTGGGATGCATCAGGATGGAGCAGCAACCAGCGCTGGCTCAGCCGTGTGTGCCCCACGCTGGGGGTGCCCCACGCCCCGGGCTGTGCCTGCAGGCAGTGCTGCAACAGCTGGGATAAACCCCCCAAGAGAAAGGGCAGGGAGAGGGAAGCAAACAAATCAGCAGGATCATCCCCCATTCCAGCAGACTGGTGCAGGGGGAGTGATCAGAACCGCTCCCAAACAGTCAGGAATGAGAAAATTCTAGGAATCCCTAGCACTTGGATGGGGAAAAGCCAAATAAAATAAGAGACTGTTTCACAAGGAAAAAGAAATCCTTTCTGCTCATCCCATTAATCACAGAGTTCAAAAAGGCACGAGGCTGATCCCGGCATCACCCAGCGACGCGATGGGCTCGGAACTCGGGCTGACTCCGGGAGCATTTCTGACATTCCCACTGAAACATGACGGCATTTTTGTGACAGCCACTGTCCCGGGAGGCCGGGCCAGATCCTTTCCCTCCATGAGCTGCTGGGAAGAAACCCTTCTCTCCCCTCTCAGGAGTACTAACCCTACAGAGCCCCACAGCTCCCGTGTCCCCAGCGTACACTCAGGACCGTCCCCATCCCGCTGTGCCAGCCCAGGGCAACCCCCCCGCAGTGGGGGCTGAGCAGGGCTGCTCCAAATGGCTCCATGGAGCAGCTCACTCCTGCCTGGACACATGGATTCAAAGGATAAGGATTGGGAGAGGCTTGGGGAAGAGCAAGAGGAACACACAGAGGTCCCAGCTTCAGCAACAACATGGATTTCCCCACACACCCCGGGCTGTGCAGCATCCTGGTGGTCTGAGGGCAGGCATTTATTCCCAAAACACTGGCTCCCTTCTTCCCTCACACCAAAAGACACCCTGTGTTTTCCTACAAGTCACTCTCCTGGATGTTGTGGTTGCCATGTGACTGCCACAGCTGTCCCATGACCGCAGGTAGGGAGCAGACAGCCCACAAGCCCTGGAGCTGTCCCAGAGCCACGTCTGGAGAGGTGGGATCATGCCCCACGGAGGCACACCAGAGCTGGGGCACACCCACCCCATCCCATCCCATCCCATCCTCCTGCGAGCTCCCTGTTTTGATCCTTCCAACTATTCCCTTCAGTCACCTCCCTTCACCCACTCAGCAGTGTCTCTGGGAGACAGCGCAGGGAAACAAGGGGGAACTCTCCAGCGGTGTCTCTGGAAGAGAATAGGAAGGTGAATCACAGACTGAAGGATTCCAAGCAGGAGCCAGGACACAGCACGGGAAGCAGGGCTGGGAGCTCTGGTGGCACAGCAACCCGACAAACAGCTCAGCTGGCAGGGGGCAGGAGGACTCCAAAAAAGGCAGGCAGTGCACACCAGCGAGGCCTCGACAGGCTGCTAACATGGAAAAATAAACTAAACTGAGCCCAGAGGGATCACACGGGGTAAGAGCAGAGTGAGAAGAGTTCTGCCTCAAACCTGACACCTCCTCAAGTGTTTAACTAGACCACAGCCTGCATGGCCAGCCCCTCAGGGGAAGGCACTCAGCACCCCAAAACTCAGGAGACTGCCAGGCAGGGGCAAAGCTCACGGTGGAAAAGTGGTGGCAAAAACCTCAGGATCATCCCGGAGAACGGTGTTGCGGAGGGAAGCAGAGAGGTGCAATCCAAAAGGTTTTGGAGGGCTGGGAGGGAGATGCCCAGCCACGGGCAGTGCTCTCTGCTGGGATGTGAGCGTTGGATGTGGTTGGACATGACCGTTTGGATGGCAGTCAGGGCAAACAAGGAACCTGGCAGCTTGCTGGGAAATCTGAAAGGCACATTCTGTCCCGTCCCCTGCACTTCTGGCTGGCTTGGGCCCTGAGGTGAAGCCCCAGAGGTTTCCTGCCCAGCAGTCAGCAGCTGCTTTCACCAGTGGTTCTTGCTGCAGGATTTCTTCAGGAAACTAAAATTTTCAGAGAGGGAAGGTCTGCAGAGGAGAGTCCTGATCCCACATAAACCTGAACAACTGATGGATGTGGTGTGTGCACCCTCATCTATTTCAATCTGGGCTTCTTTTTGGCTTAGTTTCCTTCTTGATTCGTGCAGTGGTGAAGCAATTCTGCATCGGGGATTTAAATGCTGCAAAGGGATGTGCAAATGTTCGGGAAATAAACTCAGCCCTCTTGGGAAATAAACTCAACACTGTTGGGAAACAAACTCAACATTTTTCATTAGAAGTAAAGCCAGGCCTAGGAAGGTGTTCCATCCATTGCACATTCTCCAAAACCATCTTAGCACCACTTGCCAGGCAGACCACGGCTCTGACTTGTGTGAGAAATCCCTGACTCACACATCTTGGCAGACGATTATCAAAGATTAAGATATTTAAAATCAAGAGGCATTTGGAACCAAAATATTGTTCTGACCCAGCTCTAACACCTAAATAAACAGTGACCACACTGGCCTCTTACAGAAACAAGCGTTCAGTGCACAGCCAGCACCTCTGATACCAGGGCCAGTTGGTTTGAGTTTTGCCAAACTGCTGAGGTTTCATGGAATAAAACAGAAGAGATAAAAAGATTTAGATACAATTCCAAAAGGGTCTGATCATCACATCTTCAAACTGGCAGTTCTCCTGCTGTTCCTCTACCTACATCCAAGTAAACTCCTTGTGTTGCTCAACTTCAAGTCAGCAACAAGTTTCCTGGAAAGGCCAGATCTTAGCTAAGTGTCAAGTAAGTGCAGTTTCCTCGGCTCCACACTCTCTGACCGCCCCCAGGCACCCCACCCCAAAATGGCAAGGCCTAATTATACCTCCCCTGGCTTCCAGGGCCACACCCCCGGGCCCGAGCACTCCCGAGGGTCGGGAGCCTGTGGATTTGCTCCCATTGTAGGGAGCACGCTAAGACAGGATGCGGCAGCCAGGCCAGGATGTGACTCAGCGTCCTGTTTAGAACAGCTCATGAAGTCAGCAACTTCTGCCCCAAGATGTCCCCGCAGCTCACTGGGACACAACCACTGTGGGAGAGGGCTTGCCCAGGGTGTCGTGAGCCGCTGTCCCCACAAAAACCCCCTCCCAGCAGCTGCCCCCGTGAGCCCCCAGGCCCTCCTTGGCACAGGGACACGGCCCCCCTGCACTGCGGGGACAGGCCCTTCACTCAGTGCTGCCTACAGCAAAACGTGCTCCTAAATCCATGAAAAGGTTAAGGAGCAAGGCCTTAAGAAAGAATTTTTGGTGCATTAAAATGTAATGTACATAAAATATACACCAAACATTTATAATATGTACATATATGATATACAATGTAATGGCATCCTCTAGTGCGTGCCAGAGGGATGATCATGGAATCACTTAGGTTGGAAAAGACCTCCAAGACTGAGTCCTACTGTTGCCCCAGCACTGCCAAGGCCACCACTAAACCCATGTCCCCACGTCCTACATCTACACATCTGTTAAACCCCTCCAGGGGTGGTGACCCCACCACTGCCCTGGGCAGCCTGTGCCAGGGCTGGACAATCCCTTCCATGAAGAAATTTCCCCAGTATCCAACCTAAACCTGCTGATGCTCTGCAAAGAGTTTGCCTGCAGCAACGACTCCTGTTGATCACTGATCTGCAGCTGTACATGAGCCCAACCCTGAAAACTTTTACCTGCCACAGCTGCTCTTGCCAACTCCTAAAACGTGGTTTAGTGGTGCCAAACAAGAACAGTCCTTTCCATAGCCATCTTCAGGCCTGATCAGAGGCTGGAGATAACCAACTTCCAGGCCCTTCTGCAGCACTCTATCTCCCTGCAAGAAGGTGCCCGAAAACACTCACCAGGCCCCACATTTGGGCTGTGACTGTAAAGCCAACAATGGCAAAAGATTACAGAATGACTGGCTGAACAAACTTATTTATGTCTGTAATTAAAAGCAGTGATTATCTCGGTGTGTTTGCCAACGACATCTGAGGAACAGCCAACACTCACAAGCGACTGGGTTTGTGCAACATCTCCTTTGACTCGGTGTGACAGAGTCCCACTGGCCAGGGGTGAGACTCCACCGGGGTGCACAGAAAAGCAGCACAGGAAAAACTGCACGTTCCCCCTGCCAGAGAAGAGCTTGGCTCTGCTCTGCCTGCCCCCTGCTCCACACCATCTCCTCTGAGGCTGCTCAGAGCCAGAGGAGCAGGATGTGGTGCTGCCGTAAGGCTGCAGGCACCGCACACACAGGGCTCATGAGGAACTCAGCCCACCCTGCTCCTGGAGAACTTGAGGTCGGGCTTAACTCTAGGTTAACACGTCTCCCACGGGCTTGGCCTAACCCTGAGTGCAGCTGTAGTAAGATCTAGGAGAGCTGTGGGTGCGCTGCATCATTAGGGGAAAAAGGGATCCTGCTGATGGGCATCCAGGAAGGGAGGTTTGAGCAGGCACAGATCTGCACTGAGCCCAGCCAGGCTCTCAGATCTTACTCTGGCCTCTTACTTTTTTCTTCTGCCGTGAATCTTTACCCCTGGGGAGCAACAGGCTCCTGGCTGGCTGCTGGGGACAGTGTGGATGGTACCTGGTAGAGACTTCAACAAAATTTTTGGAAACAGAGAAAAAGAAGACTTAGAAACAGACTAATTCTTAGAAAATGCAACAATAACTTTGAAAACAAAGCCGAATCTAGAACATGTCCCCTCGGCCTGTGTTAGGGTACAAGCTGTTCCAGGGAGAAAATGGAAAGGCAAGCATTTTGGAATGACAGAAACCATACAGACGGCCAGAGAGCAGCAAGATGTGGCTGGGGACACAGCCATGATACAGCCCCATTTCACCAAGAGAACAATCAGCTGGCTCATGGAGCCAGATGCAACCATGCAATCTCAAACAAAAATCCTGGAATTTTTTGGAATGTATGAAAACAACTTGTTCACCAGGCAGATGAGCACAATATGTCATAACTGTGTAATAGCACAGCCACCCTGCACGGAAGAAACACAGCTTGAGCTGGCAGCACGATGGGGATGTGTTTCCAACAATCCTTCCTTTTCTTCCTAACCCTTAGGATCCCCGAGGTCTGCAGAGCCAGGAGCTGCCGACCCCTGTGCTCAGGACACGTGTGACAAAGCCCAGCTGCCACCCCTGTCTGCACCAAGGCTAGAGCAGGATTTAAAGACTCGCCCACACCATCGCAGCCCGTTCCTGTGGGGTGTTTTCAGAGAAGCAGCACAAGGAAGTTGAACAATTCTGCCACCCCATGGGCACCAGGCAGAGTCTCAGTGGATGGATCTGGAAGAGCTGCCAGCGGGAAGGGGACAGGATCGACCCACCAAACTCTGAGGAGCTTCACTTATCATCTCCACTGTGACTACACATTTTCTCAGCCCTCGGCAGTGTTTCCCCCTGAGGGCAGCAAAGGCTCTGCACCAGAGCCATGTGATTCTCGAGGTCTTGTCTGGCTATTTAATTACCAGATTCTTATCCTGACAATCGCATACGGAAGAGCAGCCCCAGGAGACTGAAGGACGGAGGAAGCTCGTGGGATCTCAATGTCCAACGTCAGTGCTGCAGCATTTTTCAGCAGCCAGTAGAAAAGCATCAGCCTTTAAGCCTGGTCTAAGTACATTACACTCCCCATGACTCTGGTCAGTGGTGGGTGCATGCACTCGGCTTGCAAAGAAGCCAGACAGGCCAAAGGTGGCCACAAATCCAAGGATCTCACAAGGATTTATGTGGACATTGAGAACATTTGTAATGAAGAGGGATAAAGCTGCATTTCCTCTTTCAGCACAACACTATATCCCAAAGAAGAGGCTGTCATCCTGCTTGGCTACATGTCACTGTTTAACACAACACAGGAAAAAGCACAAGAATTAAGGCTGGGTGGCTGTTTGTGCCTTCAGCACATTCCTGCTGGAGCCCTGCATTGTGCACAGAGCAAAACCAGGAATCCTGAATTTTAACCGACACAAATTCTCCACAGAACCAGCTCCCAAATGGCACTACAGCCAGCCATGAAATACCTGGAAAGCACAGGGGAGCACACAGAGCCCGACACACAGCACTTCTGTCTGTAAGCCATGTGTGTGCAGGCAGGACAGCCATGGAATTCCAGGCTTCCCAGGTGGGATGCAGCCACAAGAAACCACCCCGGAATACAGAAGCAAAGAAGTCTGACTTTCCTAGTCTGCCAAGGAGCAGCTCTGCTTTTCCACCCTCTGCCTTCACTTGCAGGGCAAAGACAGTCTAAGCAGCAGCACGAGTGACTTTGGTTTTATCTGAAACCAGGATAATTAAAGCAGGAAGGAGTGGCAAGGAGGAGAGAACTGAACCACTGTCTATCTTTACACTTCTCTCCCAGGCTGTGGTTTACAGGTTAGAGGGTAAGACCTGCCTGCAAGAGCTGGGCTTAGAGTGAAAGACTCACAGAATTACTCAGAGCCCCATTAGCCAGAGCTTTGTGTCTTCACTTTGGATCTGCACAACGTCAGTGAGAGGAGCCTTTCTCCTCTCCTGCAGGACGTCTCAGCCCTTTCCCCCCCTTGCACGAAGAAAGTGGCTCCACACAACCCCAAACAGTCCAATTCCCCATGGTTAATACCCAGGAAGGAGCAGAGCTCTCCCCTCCTCAACCCGGAGCCTCAGGGAGCAGCAGCTGAGCCAGAGATGCTGTGATAACAGTTAAGTGCTGCGGCCAGAGCTGACTACCAATTTTCCAGTGTCCTCCCACCAGGAAAAAAAGGATCACAAACCCTCTTTTATGCTTTCAGCTCGTTAAACGCTCATCTCAAAACTGATAAGAGAGACAGCATCCCCAGTGCTCAGCTCTCTGCAGACCATGCCGTTCCCTCCAGGGCAGGGTACAGACTCGAGGTCGGGGATCTCTGCGGGATCAGGACTTGGATACCCGGCAGACAATTAACGACACCTGGAAACAATTTTTAGAGGCCAAAAGCTCGGCTTACCTCACGTTTAATTTACGCTCTTCATCACTGCCAACCTCCAGCTGAGGGGGAAAAAGAAGGATACAGAGAAAGTTACATATTGGTTGTTTCCACTTTACGACTTCAAATAAAACCCCCACACTTTTAAAACCCATCCCTGCCACCAAAAGGGTGCGGGTGGCCCCTTTCTGCGGGGTGTTTCTTCCCGGTGCCAGGGATAAATGAGACTCCCTAGTCATGCCATCAGCACCCGGCGCCGGGTGACAAAGGGGCTCACGGGGATTTTAAAGCTATTAGGTCCTAATCCTGCAAGCTGGGCCTGGAGCACGGATCGGTTTGAAGATCGGCAACCCCACGTCAGCGGAGCGCACACATCGCTCCCAGCGGGCGCACACGTGAGGGCAGAGCCCGGCGAGGCGGGCTGGGCACACAGGGAATGCCGCGGGTCGGGGACAGCCACAAGGACACCGCCCCAAGTGCCCTGCTGGGCCTGTCCCAGCCCCAGCCCCCGAACCCCTGCCTGGCACTGCCGTGCAGCTCCACCGCTCACACCGGCAGCACAACGAGGCCACCTCCACCTGGGCACTGGCAGATGTGTCCCCAGGGAGGACAATGCCCACCTCACTGCCCAGGCATCAACAAGTCCTGTGCCTGCTCCCTCCTGAGGGACGCACTGCTTTGGTGACAGCCATGGGTCAAAACGGGCACCTTTTCACCGGGCACCGGGGGGAAGCCCCCCAGAAGCAAACCAGGCTGCTCCAGTGACATTAGTGGCCCTCACACTTTATTTACTCTCCTCAAAGCATAAGTGGGACTCCAGCCTGCTTCCAGAAACAAGCACTGTCACACAGCCCTGCTCTCCAGCCACCCCCTTCAGCTTCTGGACAAAATTCCTTGTTAAAGGTAAACAGAATTGGGGCTAATTGCATCCAGAGTTGACAAAAAACAAAACCAGGCTCAAAGATAATTCTCCTCCTTTGGTCCTGTGTGAGCAGACAGAGCAGCAAGGCTGGGAGCACGCCCTCCAGCGCAGGGCTGTGCTGGGGAGGTGGCTTGGGCCCAAAAAGCAAAGCAGGGACCTTAGAGATGGCCCTGCAACAGGAAAACCTTCAATACTCACAACACACCAGATCCTGACAAAGCTGGAGGGACACAAGCCTTGAAGGAATCAGTGCTGACACTCAGGGAACATCCTGGTATTTACTACAACATTGCTCAGAACCCACATCAAGCAAGGGTCACCACATGGGTTATTTGTTTCCAGGTGCTTTTGTACAAGTCAAAAATAAGCAAATAGTTCCATTTAAAATGTTCAGATTTGGTGTTTTGGTGTGTGGAGGACCTGGATCGCTCCCCACTTCCCAAGCCTGAACTTGGGAGACCGGAGTGCCCAGGAGCTGCTGCGCCACTGACAATCCCTGAGAACAAGTAAAACCCCAGGGGGAAAACCCCTCCAAATGCAGCAGCAGAGGCCAGACACTGGAAATATGGCCATTTGGAGGAAGGGAGATGCACAAGGCCCATCCCAACTGACCCAGGGAGGGTGAGGAGCATACCATGGCTATTTTTAGTCTGTTTACAGTGAGCAATGGCAGTGCAGAGTCGGGCTCTGCAGGCAGAGCCGAGCCTCAGAGCACCCTGAGTCCCAGTGCTCCCACCAGCAGACCCCAAAGTCCTGGGAAGGTCTGGCAGGTTTGTGGCCTTTACAGGGTCACCCTCCTGTTTGTTTGGGTCTGTCACGTAGCAACAAGGGGGAGAAAAACACTTTTTCCCTTTTTAAACAAATGTGACTGAAGCCTTGGATGTCATCGGCTGGGGCTCAGCAGCAGGGCTGGGCCTGGAGCTGCTGTGGGCTCCTCTCCTGCAGCAGCTGAGCTGCTCTCAAACTCGAATTTCCCTGTATTTCCTACTAAAAAGCTGCAGTAAAACTAAACCAAGGCAGCCACGCCGAGCCCTCCTGCCTTGCCCTGCTCGGAGCAGGGAGGTTTTGGGGTGCACCACCCACCATGGTGATGCTGTGGGTCTGCAGCTGATCCCACCGCGGCACAGGCAGCAGGGCCAGACCCCCCCCCCCCCGCCCCCAGCCACATCCACATCCCTCCCTGGGGACTGGGCTGGGCCCAAGGACATGGCAGGGAACGGGAGGTGTGTGCAAGGGAGCAGCACCAGCACGTGCAGGATCACGAGTGCACAGGAACCCCTCTCTCCTCAGAATTTATGGCTCACTGTGCTAACACAGCAGCAAACCTTGTGCAGGCAGCAGCATCCATTTTATAAATTCCTTGGGGCTCTTGAGTTAGGAGAGGCCGCAGCAGCACAGTCACAATTAGCAAAGATGTATGGTCATCATTTTCCATTAAAAATATCTTCTGGTAATTATTGAGTAGGCTAAAAGTCCCAGTGAGACCCGGTTTCCCATGCAGGAAAGATCCTAAAAGAATGGGAGCACACTGGTACTTTTTGCTGGGATTTTTCATTGAAATTAACTTTGCAAAAACAACACACTGAATCTGGGAAAAGCTAATTTACGGTTTTATGGGATTTTGTGCCAGAAGGGGCCATTCCAACAGGAGTGGATGCCTTCCTCTGGGAGCCACCCCAGCACACCTGAGCCGTGGGTGCTGGGGGCAGAAATGCCCTGCCATGGACAACACCTGGAGGCAAATTTGGGGCAGCATTTTTGGGGGGGAAAGGGAGAATTGCATGGAAAAAACAATCACCACCAGCAGCTCCTACACCAAGCAATGCCTAATGCAGATGTACGTGGTAGGGTCTACTTTGACTCCTCTCCCATCTGCACCAGTTAAATCCAGCCTAATTCCACTGTCTGCAACAGAGTTAGAGCTCATTTTCCTCTCCATAGACTGGGTGGCCACTAGGTCTTGTTTAAAGCTCTGTCTAAACCAGAACACAACAAAATTCCTTCTGAGAACTCCCTGGGGAAGCACAAGTCCTGTCTCCAAGTTCCTCAATGAACACAGCGTGGCCCAGCCCGGGTTCCTGCAGCCAGGGACCCCCACAGCCCCCAGGGTGAGGGAGCCCCTGGGAGCCCTGTGGCACTGCCCCCCTCCCTCTCCCCCCCGGGACCAGCTAATCAGGGGAGTCACAGGGACCTGACAGGTGACAAATAGGATTGTTTACCTGGCACGAGTGGGGACAGAGCAGAGCCAAGGGCAGCGAGCACCAGAGGAAAGAGGTGTGGGGGAGAGGGATGCATGGGGAGGATACGCAGAGAAACACCAGGCCTATCTTTGACGGTCACAGAACAGATAGATAAGGAGGAAAAAAGGGAAGGAGAAAGATAAAGCAGGCATTTCTGGGACACAGGAGTGGAGGGGGTGTGCAGCACAGCTAGGACACGCAGGATTCCATGCAGGCAGGACAGAGATACATGGAGCGTGGCACCAAGTGGCAGGTACAGGGCCCTGGAGCAGCACAGCTGGAGCAAGGACAGGGCAGCAGCAGAGTGGAGGCCGTGCCACAGCCAGCAGTGGCAGCAAAGCAGGATGTCACACGGGTATGGGGTGGAGCAGGACAGGAGCTGCGGCGCAGCGGAGCAGGATGGAAGGTGCTCCCAGGGGACCTTGGGAAGGGCTGAGCTCCCCGAGGGGCAGCAGCTGCAGCAGCAGCGGGGAGAGGTGGTGCCATGGCAGCACAGGGACAGACAAGGAAAGCAGAGTGTCCCTGGGAAGGAGGTGGTGGCAGCTCGGGCATGTCAAGGAGGGAGAAGCTCTGGGGTCAGCAAGCACGGCTGCTCCATGGAGACAGGCCCAGCACGCTACCCAGGGATTTACCTGGCAAGACAGGGGTCAAACAGGCTGCCCCAGGGGTTAGGGAGCCCAAGCTGATGCTGGGTGAGGGCTGGAGTGGGGCACAGCCATGGGGGAACGGGCTGTGTGTGGGTAAGGGGGCACAGTGGGACAGACCAAGGCCTGGCTCAGCCTGGCAACATCACAGGGCTGGGCTGGGCAGCATCGGGGGCTGTGAGGGGAAGGGGC
>JAWWEU010000037.1:10294118-10312001 GCA_035583155.1 Acropternis orthonyx | reverse complement strand
ATCCAGGGGCAGCCACAGCTTCTCTGGGCACCCTGTGCCAGGGCCTGCCCACCCTCACAGGGAGCAATTCCTTCCCAGTATCCCATCTAATAACCCTGCCCTCTGGCAGTGGGAAACCATTCCCCCTTGTCGTGCCCCTCCAGGCGCTTGCAAACAGTTTCTCTCCATCTTTCTTTTTGACTCCCTTCAGCTCCTGGAAGGCCACGATTGGGCCACCCTGGAGCTTCTCTTCTCAAGGCTGAACAATGCCAATTCTCTCAGTCTACCCAAAAACTGAACCCAAAGCACCCCACTTTCCCAGATCCTGCAGGAATCTCGTGTTCAAGCAGCGACTGGACTCGGCACTTTGGTCGACAAGGTGGTGGACGGCTCAAAGGTGGGACAGCGATCCCAGAGGTCTTTCCCAGCCTCAACGATTCTGTGACCCCACGAATCCCAGAGGCTGGGAAGTCGCTGTGGCTGGGGAAGAGCTCCAGGACCATCCCCAGGGAGCGCACCCCGGCTCGGGATTGGCGCGGTGCCACCCGCGGCGGTGACCCCGTTTTCCCCATCCCCGCGGGGCCGGCTGCCAGCGGCACGTGGGAGCTCCACCCCCACTCCCCACCCCGGGGCAGCAGCAGACTTTGGCCCTGCGGGGCTGTAAACAAGCCACTCCGACCCTGTGGGAGCCTCTGAAACTCCTCCGAGGATCCCCCCCCCGCCCCGCTCCGCAGGTAACCTGGTGGGAGATGGGTATTCCCGCTGGTTTTTGGCCAGTAAGGTGGATATTCGCCGGCTGGGGCTGTGGGGCCACTGGGGGGAGTCCCCGTGGGGGCTGCAGGGGGAGGAGGTGGCCCCGGTCCCCTGGGTTTGGTCCCCGTGGGTGGTCACACCACGGCAGATGGGAAGCAGCTCCCTCTCCCTCGTTCCGGTGACTCATCCCTCCATCCCAGCAAATGTCAGTCCCGCTGCCTTTCCAGCAGGGATTCACTCACCTTGTGCAAGTAAACTGCGGGCTGGAATTTATTCCTGCTCCCAGAACCAGGCCTGTGGTGCTGCTGGCACATCCCCCCCTGCCCCAGCCCGGGGAATCCATGGCTGCACCCCCAGCCCTCCCCTGTCTGTTCCCTGCCCAGGAAGTGACCACAGGGCTTTTCCAAGGCAGGAAAAGGCTGCCAAAAGGGAATCAGGGGACAGAGAGGGGCTGCAGGCCCTCTTTGCAGCAGGAATTTCCCAACAGCCATTACCCCAGGGAAGGGTTTGGGGCGGTGGCACAGCTGCCCTCGGGCAGCCCTGGGGTGACAGCGGTGTGAGGATCCAACCTTGCACTTGCCACACCTGGCACTACTCCCTGGAAAACACACACTGCTTCCCATCTCTTCTAGCCGTGCCCACCCCTTCTCTCCATCCTGGGGGGCTGATGCTCCCCATCTTGGGGGGTTGATTCTCCCCAGCCTGGGGGGCTGATTCTCTCCATCTTTTGGGGGCTGATTCTTCCCATCCCGGGGGACTCATTCTCCCTTCCTGGGAATCCCCAGCCTGTCCAGCAGCTTCTAGCCCCTCAGGCAGCCAGAGCCATGCGTGTGGCCGTCATCGGGGCCGGGGTCATCGGGCTCTCCAGCGCCCTGTGCATCCAGGAGCAGTTCCAGGGGCTGGTGCCCTCGCTGGAGCTGGAGGTCTACGCCGACCGCTTCACCCCCCACACCACGAGCGACGGCGCGGCCGGGCTGTGGCAGCCCTACCTGAGCGACCGCGGCAACCTGCAGGAGACGTAAGGGATGGCAGCAGGAGGAGGAGGAGGAGGAGGAGGAGGAGGCTGGCACGGCCCCGCGGGGCTGGCACAGCCACCACTGCCCTGCTCTCATCGCAGGCTCTGGAATAAAGAGACGTTCGATTACCTGCTCGGGCACCTGCACTGCCCGGCAGCCAAGGAGATGGGACTGTTCCTGCTCTCTGGCTACAACCTGTTCACCGAGCCGGTGCCCGTAAGGAGCAAGCCCCAGCAGGGCTGGGAAGGGCTCCAGTTCCCCCCCTGCGGAGGGCAGGGCTGTGCCTCTTCCCAGCCAATGCTCCCCAATCCTTCCAAGTGTGCCTCGTGCCAGTGCCTGGGACATGATGTTTTCTCTGTCCCCGATGCCTTCCTGGTGTGAGGAAGGGACGAGGGAGCCGGCAGAGCCTCTCCAGCCCTGGGGGCAGCCACACACCCACCTGTGTCCCTCTGGGATGGGCTGTGTCCCTTTCCCCTGCCCCTGCACACTCACCTGTGTCCCTCTGGGATGGGCTGTGTCCCTTTCCCCTGCCCCTGCACACCCACCTGTGTCCCCCTGGGATGGGCTGTGTGCCTTTCTCCACCCCACTGTGGCTTCTGTCCCTTCCTGACATGGTGATCTGGGTTCATTAATGACCTCAGAACTTTTCCTTACTGTAGGACCCATCTTGGAAGAACATTGTCCTGGGGTTCAGGAACTTGACACCAAAAGAACTTGAACTCTTCCCTGGTTACAGGTATTTTTCAGTCTGTTTTCTGGAGTGCCAAGAAGGACAGGTATGGCTGGGACAAGAAACTGCAGACACAGAAGTGTCCTCACTTCCTGACAGCTGCTTCCTTTAAAATAAGTAGGAAACACCTCAGATGGCCAAAAAAGCAGCAGCCCAGCATGGAAACCATTGCAGTTCCTTTCTTACCTCACCAGATGATGTCAAAATGTGGGATCAGTCAGCAGAAGGTGTTTCATGCTGTAAACAGGGGGCAACATCCATGCATTTGTTGTGCAGGGGGTGTTGAGGTCCCAGAGGGGATTGGGGTCCCAGTGGCTGTTGTTGGGAGCACTGGGGCAGGAGGCTCCTGGGAAGCTGCTGCAGGTCCTCACGGTCCCCTCTCTTCTGCTTTCAGCTACGGCTGGTTCAACACGGCGCTGATGCTGGAGGGCAGGAATTACCTGCCCTGGCTCACCAACAGGTGAGTGCAGTGCTGGGGCTGTGCTGGTGCTGCTCCTCTGGCTGCAGGACACGGAGCCAGGTGGGGATTCTCATCCTGCACATCAGGCACTGCCCTGGATCCTTCCCTCGTGCCAGGCTGGTGGCTCAGTTTAGGTGACACCGGTTGATTTTAGGGATCCCTCCCCTGTCCTGCTGCACCTCTGACCTGCTCAGCTTGAACTGAGCTTCCATGTGGCAGCACCACGGGAAACCTGAGCATCCTCCTTGCTCTCAGGAACCCTGTGCCCCCACAGAGGGCAGGGCTGAGGGACAGGGGAGGCAGGGATGCATCCCTGGAAGGGGGGGAAAGGATCTGGAATTCCTGCTCACTGCCCCAGCGGGGTAACAGTCTCCCCACTTCAATAATGAGCCCAGGGGTGTATTTTTGCATGACAAAAATGGAAGTAATGGGATACTTGGAGTTGCATCCAAGAGCTTTTGGCAATGGGAGTATTTGGGCTTGATTTCATTCCTGTAATTCTAACGCCGAGTGGGTGCCCTGGCACTCAACGGTACATTTGCTTTTAATTTGCCAGTAACAAATGAATTTGTTCTTGCCAGGCTGACACAGAGAGGAGTGAAGTTTTTCCATAAGAAGGTTGAGTCTTTCCAGGAGGTGAGTGTGGATGTGGAGCCAGGGCAGGGGGCACAGCCCCTCCCAGTGTGGAGCAGCAGCATCCACAGGCACGTGCTGCTCCGGGATGTCCTTGGCACCAGGGATGCCAAATCCAGGAAATACATTCTACCAGGAAGGATAAAGGGGCTTGGGCATCGAGAGGTGGCTGAGGGGGGATGGGTAGAGCATTAGTCCAGCACAGATTGGCAGCTTTCCCTGGAATGGCTTCCCAGCACTCACGGGGTCCCAGCAGGAGCTGTGGTGGGGAAGCTGTGTCCTGAATCCCGCCCTTCTGCTTTATCCATCCCCGAGCTCTGGGCTCACTTTGGAGCAGGAATGTTGTGCCCCTAGGGCAGCTGCTCCCAGCTGTGTCCATGTCTCCCCAGCTGTTCTCCCAGGGTGTGGATGTGGTGATAAACTGCACTGGGATGCGCTCGGGGGAGCTGCAGCCGGACCCGGAGCTCCAGCCCGGCCGGGGACAGGTCATAAAGGTGAGGTGGGACAGGGCCTGGGGCTCCCAAAAACCCACCTCTTCCCCTGAGGCCAACCTGTGTCCTCTGGGACAAATCATGGGCTTGTGGGCTGGACCCACATGAGGATCAGGTCCTGATTCCTGGTAAACACTGGTCATGGGAAACCCACCTTTGAATCTGGGAATCTCCAGCCTGTTTCTCCACTGGGTGAGCGTTGGGGGAGGTCAAAGGCATACTGCTAATAATAAAAGGACATAAAACCCTTGGGAGAAGGGGATGATTCTTTGGGGAAACACAGGCTTCATGCCAGTAGGAAGCTCCTCCTTTTCCCTACCTGCATTCCCAGGGAACACAGATCCTGAGCAGAGGGTCCCACATCTGCACCCTGGTGTCCCTCCTGCTGCCCCCCCCAACCTGGCACCCCCCGTCCATCTCCCCCTGACCCTCTTCCCTTGGTCTCCCAGGTCCTGGCCCCCTGGGTGAAGCATTTCATCATCACTCACGACGTGAAATCTGGGATCTATCGCTCTCCCTACGTCATCCCAGGGTAGGTGACAGTGGCACGGGAGGGTCTGGCTGGCACCGGTGACGCTCCCCTGTCAGTGTCCCCAAAGTCCCGGCTCAGGCACAGCTCCTGCTGGCACCTGCCAGGGCCTGGGTGCCCCCCTGGAGAGGGGTTTGAAGCTGGAACTCACATGCTGCATCTCTGGCACTTCCTATTGCCCTAATATTCCAGGATTAGGCAATAAGCCAGTATGTAAATAGGAGCTGTGCCTGCTCACAGGCCCCAAGCAGGGTATTCCCAGTGATTCCTGATCACAGTCCCAGCCCCAGACAAATTCCTCTCCCTGTGTTTGTTTTAGCTCAAGCTGTCAGAGCAGCACCAGGCTGATCCCAAAGGAAGAGACAGATCCTCTTCCCAGCAGGACATCTTGGCCCTGGGTCCCTCCCACATGTCCCAGCCCTTTTGTTTTTGTGCTTCCCAGGGATCACAAAAGGTTTTGGAAGGGTCCAGCCAGTAGAGATCCCCCAAACACCTCCCATCCTTAGCCTGCCTCTTGTCCTCTGCTGATCCAGGGGAGTTTGGGCAGCAGCAGCACCAATCTGCTTCTCTGTGCATCCCTCTGGAGGCATCCCATTCCTTCCAGCTCTTCCCCAGGCAGGAGCAGACCTGTTTGATGAGGATGGTGTTATCTGTCTGCTTTGCCCAGACAAGGCAAGGCCTTTTGGGTGCTGATGGGATTTACTGAGTGACTTACTGTCTGCCTGCTCGTGTGGGAGTTTCTCCAGCAGGAACATGTTACAGGCTCAGGGTGTAGCAGGATCCAACATCACACCCAGCGTCCCCCCCATGAGGAGACCCCACAGGGGACAGCTGGGGACACTCACCCCGTGTGTGTCCTTTGGCTCTGGGTGCAGGAGCGAGTTCACAGTCCTGGGAGGGATTTACCAGCACGGCAACTGGAGTGAGGAGAACAGTGCCCAGGACCACAGGACTGTCTGGGAGAGCTGCTGCCGCCTGCTCCCGGCCCTGCAGGTGGGTGAGCCAGCCCAGCACCCACTGCTGGGAGCTGGGGGGCTCAGGGAGGTGGGAATGGGCACTGGGACAAAGCACGGAGCCTCAGGGTTTCCCTGAGTCTGTATTTCTATCCAGGGCTCTCCCACCCAGCTGAGGGACAGGCAGGGGCAAGGATTTTAGGAAAAATAACTCCTCCTGCAGCTGGTAAATAAGTAGAATCAAAGCCTTGGGAGGTCTCAGCCCTTTGATCGTGGTGAGGCTGGTTTGTCTTCGCTCCTGGTGCTGCTGTTTGTGCCTGGGATTAGTGGGAAAGGCAGCGCAGAACTTGGGCACAGGATGTGCCTCAGCTGCTCCACACGGGCTGGTGATGGGCAGCTGTGATCCCAAAATGTTCTGCCTGGTCACCCCTTGCAGCCCCCCCAGGAGCTGTGGCAGGATTGGGGATCCCCTCTCCCTGCTCTTCTCATGGACCACCTGGAGCGGTGAGGTTTGGCTGCTGTAATTCCAAGGATGCTGTAACTCCCAGAAATGCTGTAATTCCAAGGATGTTTTAATTCTCAGGAATGCTGTGCAGATGCTGATGTGCTTTTTTTTTTTCCAGACAGCAAAGATTGTTGGTGAGTGGACTGGCCTGAGACCAGCACGGCCCCAGGTCCGCCTGGAGCGGGAGAGCATCCGGCATGGGAACCTCCAGGGAGAGGTACGTGCCCAGCCCCGGGGCTGAGTGTGATTAGTGACCGTGTTAATTGTGCTCCAGTCACCTGGAGGAAACACCGACCCCCAGCTGGTGCCCCCAGCCTGCCCTGCCATCATCAGCCCTTGCTGCACAGCAAGGGAGTCAGCCAGGGAATCTTTGATCCCCTTCCAGCCCAGTGTCAGAGAGAAACCTCAGGGACACTGAAACGAGATACTGATGGGGCTGCCCCATCCCTGGGAGTGTCCAAGGCCAGGCTGGATGGGGCTTGGAGCAACCTGGGCTAGTGGAAGGTGTCCCTGCTGAGCTTTAAGGTCCCTTCCAACCCAACCCATCCCATAATTCTGTGATTCTCCCCAGGTGATCCACAACTACGGCCACGGCGGGTTCGGGATCACCATCCACTGGGGCTGTGCCATGGCAGCAGCCCGGCTCTTTGGGAGCATCCTCCAGGAGAAGAGGAAGGTGGCCAGCTCCCCCCAGCCCCGCCTGTGAGTGCCTGCTCACCCTCCTGTGAGTGCCTGCTCTCCAGGATCATCGTGGCACCAGTAGCTTAGAAAATCCCCCAGAGCAATGGGAATAGCACAGGGATACACGTGGGTGCCCGACCCTCCACAGCTCCAGCTCTGGCCACAGGGCCTGGTTTCCAGGTCGCTGCCCTTTTCCAGATGGCTCAGCTCCCTCCGCAACCTGCCTAAGGAAGGGCTTTACAACATGGACTAATTACCCGTGGCAAAGCACGGTCCTGTCTGGATCAGCCTGCAAAGGGCAGGTGGGTTCAGCTGGAACTGCCCTTCATCTGCCCAGGGGATGGGCTCTGACACCCAGCCCGTGCCAGCCGAGCTCTGCCCTGCTGCTCCGACACCCAGCATGTAATTAGATTTCCAGGCTCCCCCCAGGAGGCAAAAGCTCCTTAGTAGGAAGAAGCTCTGAGGCTCCCTGGGAAGTAACAGCAGCTCTGGGAGCACATGCCTGGTTCCACCAGTTTTCCTCGCATTCCTCCCAGGACAAAGCACCTGGTTAGTGTAGCTGGGAACAGACAGCAGCACTTGCCTAAAATGGGCTTTCCAAAGGATGTTTTAGCAACAAAAGCAACTTGTTCCAGCCCTGGACTTGCCAGGCTCTATATATAGCAGAGAGCAAAATAGCTGTTCTTGTCCCTAAAACTCCCACTGGCCCCCCAGTTTCCCATTTCTCCTGGCAGTGGGACACGGCTGGGACACAGCTCGGAGAGGGGCTGGCTCAGAGGTTGTGCTTCCCAGAGGAGCTGGGGCAGCTCCCAGGAGGGCAGGAACTTTTGGGGTGTTCAGGGATGCTCTTGGGGACCCAACACACTGTTCTAAAGACACGGCCCGGCTGATTTTCCCATGCCCTGTGTCCCTGCCCTGCAAGCCATCCCAGGCAGCACCAGCCTCCAGTGCCAAGGCTGTCCCAGCACAGTGCCTGACTCACTCCCCTCCACGGATAAGCCAACTGCTCCTTACTCATCCGTGCTGCAGCTCCTCTCTGCCCATGACTCCATGTGCCAGGAACAGCCTGGGCCATGCTGCACCTCGGGCACGGGAGATGCCGCGGCTCAGCCGGGCTCCTTTCCCCTCCTGGCACCTGGAATGAGCACAGTCCCAGGAAAAGCACAGGTTCCCTGTCCCCAGAGCCATATCCTGGAGTGCTGCTTGTTTCCCCCAGGAAAAGAGGAGCTCCTGGAGGGCTGTAGGAAGGCTGAGCTGGAGAAGGTCCGCGCACAGGGATCTGCTCCCCGTGGGCTCAGAGCTCCGGGCCCATCCCGGTGCTGCCCTGGAGACTTCCCCACCCTCCCCAGTCCCCACACCCAGGGAGTGACTCCCTGTGCTCCCCAGATCCCCCTGAGCTCTAACGAGTGACCTGTTAATTGGCTGCCCCCTGAAAGCAGCGATGGACTCTCACCATAAGGACCAGCTGGCCTGTCCCCTCCTCTCCTCCTCTCACACAGCTGTGGGAGGGTTGTGCTTCTCTGGTCCGTGACACTGCAGTGAGGGCAGAGGGACATTCCATGGGAATTCTCAGGCCTGTGGAACTCCAGCCCAAGGAAAGGACTCCTGGGAAGTACAAAACACCCATGGGCCAGTTGGGCTTCCTGGCTGCAGGACATCATCCCTTGGGCTGTGCTGGCAGCTGGCCCAGGGGAGGAGGCAGTGCCCGGGGAAGGGAAGGGTCTGGAAACCGGGAGCAACTGTCAGGCCTTGTCTGTCCAAAGGGTTTGCCACTCTCTGGCAGCTCTCCCGAGATGCTGCAGCCACAGGGTAAAATCAGGAACAGGGCAGGAATGTGAAAACAAGAGCTGGAGAAAATTCACTATCGATTAATGCTGAACCCAATGGTCTGTGATTCCACCTCGGGGCAACTGGATCCCCCTGATTGCACTGATCCCAAACAGGAGACACTCAGGACCACGTTCTCCTCTGCTGTAAATCCAGCCCTGTGATCCCAGGAAAGCCACGCTGGGAGGGCAGGGGAGCAGGAAATCACCCTGTGCCTTCAGGGAGCAGCTGATCCCTGAGATCTCAGAGCCTGCAGCAGCAGCCTCTGTCCTGGGATCTCACGTGGCCTTCCGGGAAATGGGAATGATTTGATCTGTAATTTTATTTACAGGCTAATTCGGTCTGTTTTCTAAAGGCCACAGTTTAAAATGTGTGGACAATAAAGGGAATACTCAAACATCTCCCCACGTGGTGCTTTTCCTTCCTAATGATGGCACGGGCAGGGCCTCCAATGCTAATTCCATAGGAACATCCCACTAGATCATCATTCCATGTGTCCACACACGTTTTTCCTGAGCATTTCATCCTGCAGGAGGAGTTGGAGTCATTCCACGTTCTGAGCCAACAAGTGAACCTGAAACATCACCGTGGGGAGGTCTGTGGGTGCTGTCAGGCCCCAGGGCATCGAGAACTCACAGAAATCACAGAACTCATGGAAGGGTTTGGGTTGGAAGAGATCTTGAAGCTCATCCGGTTCTCCCCTGCCATGGGCAGGGACACCTTCCATGATCCCAGGTTGCTCCAAGCCCCGTCCAACCTGGCCTTGGACACTCCCAGGGACAGGGCAGCCACAGCTTCTCTGGGCACCCTGTGCCCGGGGATTGATTAGGGAGGCAGGGAATGATGTCTGGGCAATTCCTGCACCTCCTTTCCCGACACACACAAAACACAAAACTCCACCTCGTGTCCGGAGTCAGCACATTTCAGGAACTCCCCGTTCTCCACAATGATCTCCTGTGACCCAGAACAAAGCTGGAAACACATCAAGCACCAGGAAAGTTTCCCCCTGTGAGCAAACAGCAGCTCTGGCCTTTGGGACAACTCCTGCCAGAGCTCCAGGAGGGTTTGACAACGCTCTCAGGGAAGGGTGGGATCCTTGGGCTGTCCTGTGCGGGGACAGGAGTTGGGGTGGATGATCCTTGGGGGTCCCTTCGAGCTCAGAATGTTCTGTGATTCTAAGAATCTAAGCTATGGAAATGCCAAGAAGTAACCAGAGAAGAGGGACCGTTCTCCCAGTCTCACCAGCCCTGCCACAGTTCCCAGCTATGGCCACTCCCAGCAACAGGACTCCCCACGCCAGGGGCTGCACAGGCTGGGAGAGGGAAGATTGATGCCTCTGGGATGAGAACATCCTGCTTTAGCGCTCGAAGGATTTGCAGCTCATTAGTCATTTTGACTCAAACTTGAACCACCTCCTGTTTGTAAAATTATTGGACATCAAAACAAGGGTATCAGTTACAGAGCAGAGGAACAGTCAGGGCTGGGCACTTCACTATGTTCCAGAAAAATCAGAGGCAAAGGAAAGGCTTCTATTAAAAGGTAAATAAATAGAAGGAATTCTGCCTACCCTGAAGTCCAGACACATGTGGAGCCACCTGCTCCCAACACACCCAGCCACGAGGCCAGGCTGGCTGGGGTTTGGTGTCCAAACTGGATTAAATATGAAAATCAACTAAAGGTTTAAGATAATTTAAAAAAAAAATAAATCATAGAATCTTGGAATGGTTTGGGTTGGAAAGGACCCTGAAGATCATCCAGTGCCACCCCCTGCCATGGGTAGGGACACCTTCCAGGTTGCTCAAGCCCCATCCAACCTGGCCTTGGACACTTCCAGGGATGGAACATGCCCAGTATTTAGCTGTGGTGAGGCTCCACCGGGAACAGGAATCCTGGGACTCTTCTTTGCATTCAAATACACAAAGCACACCAAAACCGAGTCAGACCTGCACAGTGCTGAGCCCACACTGTGTTTCTCAAAGCTCTGAACACCAAGACAAAATTAAAAGGAGAGTTATGACCCTTCCTAAACATCCCCCAGAACAGCCCAAACCTCTTTACTGAAAAAACTATTTATTTGTTTAACATAAAATATCTAGCGTGGACTTAACTCTCCAGGACCAGGAACCAAAGGAGTATTTTACAACAAGCTCGACACACACCAAGTTTTTCAACATTAAAATGTAAATCCAGCTGAGAAACTGTACATTCAGACACAGGGAACATTCAATGCTCTCTTGGCAAGAAGTTTGGAATAACAAATCATTCCATCAAAGCTCACTTGGAGAGTTCTTTTCCCACGCCAGCTTGGCACGGTCATGTCTTGGACAGTTGGCAAATCCGGATCCCACAATTCTGTCTGAATTCCAAATGATCTCACATGACAGTTGGAAGTGAAGCAGTTACAGGAATTCCTTCATCAGTGAGAAATACTCAGTGTGGAAAACAATCTTTGGAAGCTGATTTTCTACAGAAATGGTGCTGCCCTATTGACAGAATCGATCCGTGGTGGTTCTGAGCTGTTGGGTGGCCACCTAAATGTTCTCAGTTTTTACAGTGCAGAAGCTCAAAGGTCCTTCTGTAATTAATTATATGCAAATACCTGCAAATCCTGAATTGCAGCTGTTTCTCCTGCTGAATTCAGAGGTGGGATCAGCTGTGGTGGGCTCCTCCCTCCTGCTCAGCTCCCCCCAAAGCCCACAGATATCCACAGGAGTTTCTCCCAGCCTTCAGTGAGCTTTGGATCAAGCTTTAGGTATCCCCCAAATCCAAGACCCAGCAGGACCATTTGTGGTATTTATATCATTGAACACATTTTTAGTGCGGAATTCATAAAAAGTGAAAAGCAAAAATGTTTCTTACCACTGTAAATGTCACAGGTTAAAAGGGACCTACTCAACAGCATCAAAAGTTGGCATTCCCTATAAATCTTTACCTGGGAAATAGTTTATCTGTGTATCCAGGTGTGCAGGAACAGGTAAACTGCCCCTAAAACTCTCCAAAGGCCACTGCAGTTGTCCCAAACTGTTGAATATTGGCCTAAGAAATGAGGTGAAAAGTGAACAACAATCATGGGAAAGCAGAATATTAACTGAGGGTAATGAATAACCCGTGGGCTCTTTCACTGAGCCACCACGGGGGGGACTGGAGGGACTCTGGTGCCTTGGCAAACTGGGACTGTTCCCAGAGAACACACCCCCACCACCAACACCCTCTTTGGCCTTTGCCATTAGCCTGAGTTTCCCGGGTTTTTTAAGGAATTAACCACTTCCCTTTTCCCTCCAGTCTCTGAACAATGAGCCTGACACGTGGTGGAGCATCACACCGACCGCAGTGCTGGGAGAGCCCAGGGACAGCTGGGCCCAACAGTGTTCCCTTGCACTGCCCCAAACAGGGGCTCGGCGGCCTATTCCCGGGTATTCCTGCTTCCCAGGATACCTAAGACATTCAGCTGTGCAAAAACGTGTCACACACCCACCCGTGTTTTCGTGAGACACCTCATCAGACAGACCACGAAAGCACATCCCAGGATGAGCACAGCGTCCCTCTCACCGCCACTGGGGGGTGTTCCACAGCCTGGAATCCTGAACGCACACGGAGGGGCCTGGGGGAGGCAGGTCTCAGACCCTCACACGTTCCCACAGGACCTGCAATGGCATCTCCTGCCCAGTGACAGGTTTCTGAGCTTGCCCTCACCTCAGCTCTGTGACATTCCCTGGAAAGAGCAGGATCGTCACCTCGAGGAGCCTGAGGGAGGATGTGCCTCATCCAGGGCTCGTTGCAGTTTGGCTCTTCCCATGATTTTTGTTCCTTTATGCCACCGTTCCAGCTACATTCCTTTGTCACCAGTCAATGTACAATCAGCAGCTCTGGAAAAGTCCTGCCCAGCTCTCAGGAGGCCACCTTTTGTTGGGAGACACTTGGAAGCAGCTCCATCCCAACAGCAGCTCCTCCAGCTCAGGTTCTGTCTACACCACGGTGAGAAGGTGCTCAGGTAAATGGAGCAGGGACACACCTGGATCCATGGAGAGAACCACAGGAGTGTCCGCCTCCACATTCCAAGCAAGACAGAGAGCTCAGGGTTTCTGGCAATGTCAGAGAACTCGAATTCTGCTCCAAACCATGAGGATTTAAAAGCTGGACTTGATGATCTTGGAGGTCTTTCCCAACCTTAATGATTCCGTGAGTTAACTTGTGATATAAAGATTTAGCTCTGCAGCAAATACCACCCTCAGTGCTCCAACTACCTGCCTGGGATGGGAGAAACATTCAGGAATTCATTTCCAAGCCAAACCTCCAGGAACAGAACCCACAACCAGGGGAACTGCAAAGCACAGGCCGGTTTGCCAGACCCACGTTTTGTTGGTGTGTTTAATGGCTAAAAGTGCAAGGCAGGCAAGTCATTGCTAGTGTAGTGTGTGGAACCCGCAGTGCTGGGCCAGGGACACACCAAACACCAGTCCCTGGTGCCAGGCCCAGGAGCCCTGGCTGTGGGTCCAGCCGAGGCTGGGCCGAGTCACTCGGGGGGTTCGCTTGGCACGCGACGTTGAAGCTGAAGAGCTGACCATGCAAGCACGACAGAGAAACACCCTCCCTGCCAGACTCCCGGGGGTGCCCGGAGCACCCCCCTCTGCACACAGATGGAAGGATTTGATGAGTGTGAGCAAAGAGCAGCAGACACAGTTTGCTGAGGTTCAGCCCCAGAGCCTGCGGGTGACACGTGACGTTGGCAGTGACGACGCTCAGCTTTCGATGCTTCGGGCTCGGAGGTTTGGTGAGGGATCTCGCTCCTTCTTCCCACGTGCCATCACTCCTGTGATTCCCCCGGGGAATGGGATCCCCTGCCCACCATCTCCTGGCCCCATTCCTTGTGGCTGGACTCCTGGAGGCCGCGGCCCTTGGTCTCGATGGGCAGGAAGCAGGAGGCCAGCGCGGCCAGCAGGCAGCAGCCACTGTACACCACCAGCGTCAGGTACACGGAGGATTCCAACATCACCTGCAGGGAAGAGGCAAAGCAGAACCTCAGCAGGGAGACAAACATGGGGCTTGGGGAGGAGTACGAATTTTAATTACAGTATTGGGGGAAAAAGAGTGTAATTTCCACTGTGGCTTAGAAAGGAAGGAGAGGGACCTTTTTACCCTGGCAGGTCATGCCAGGACAAGGGCCATGGTTTAAATCAAAAGAGGGGAGATTTAGATGGGATATTGGGAAGGAATTCCTCCCTGGGAGGGTGAGCAGGCCCTGGCACAGGTTGGGCAGAGAAGCTGTGGCTGCCCCATCCCTGGAAATGTCCAAGGCCAGGTTGGACAGGGCTTGGAGCAACTTGAGCTAGTGGAGAGAAAAGCAGGTTCTCCATCACCTTCACAGTATTATGGAATTGTTAAAAGCTGGAAAAGACCTCCAAAACATTGAGTCCAACCTTCCTGTGCCTTCAGCCTCAGAGGAGAAGGGATCTCACCTGTGCAATGAAGGGGGTTATGAGGGCTCCCACTCTTGCCATCCCACTGCAGGTTCCCAGGCCCAGAGCACGTGTGGCTGTGGGATAAACCTGGGGAGAAAACATCAGCCCATTAATGCCAGTGGGAAGTTCTGTTTTCACTCCTGAATCAGTGGGAATTACTAAGTGGTGCCACAGCAGGTGCTGTTAAACAACGGCAGTGAGATCTGCAACTCAGATCTGGGCTGGAGTCCATTGTGAACAGTCACCAAAAACACCTTCCCCTCATGTTCTCACTCCCCTTAGATATTCTCGTTCCCAAAACAACCCTCTTACCTCAGGAGTGTAAACATAAGCAGCCTGAAATCCCCCAGAAATAAAAGCTCTTGCAATGAAGAGCAGCACAGTCAGAACATTCCTGGGAGAAGAAAGAGGAGAGCAGAGTTTGGGACTGTTTGGTTTGCTGGGCTCACTTGGAGACAAGGCCAATAAAGATGCTGAATTTATTAGAACCATTTCCTTTGGGTTTTCTAATGAACAACTTGCATTTTTTCTGGACCTTTAATATAACTATGATGCCAAGCAAGGTGCATTCCCACAATCCCATCAGGTTTCTAAGTCTGTTCCTTCCAACTGAGAGCTGAGGCCTATTGAAATAAAGATGACATCCAGGAGAAGGAAATGAGAGTCCACCTTTCCTGTTTAAAAGACCTGAACCCAATTGCCACCCGGATATGTGCAATTTTATAAGGTTTCTTTTACAAGGTTTCTGTACTCTGAGGTTTGGGGCACTGCCTGGAAAGGTTTAAATTCAGGTCTGATTTAGAAGTGCCTAATGGTTACATCCTACTTAAACTCTTATTTTCCCCTTTGGATTGCTCTGTCCATAAGTTTATAATGAAAGATTTCTCCTCTCCTGCTTCTTTTACTTTTCTTCCAAATCCTGGTGAGAAAACCCAACCCCAGCCCTTAATTCTTCCCCGAGCACGACCACCCCACGGCTTTTCAAACCACCACATCCAGTTCTCCTCCCTCAGCCAAGAGAGAACATGGGTGGATTTGACATTCCAGTTGTCCCCTGTGTTGTACTCACCTTCCCACACAGAGGAACAGCAGGAGGCTGCAAAATGAGAAGACGAGGAAGGACAGGGCCATGGTTTTCTTGCGGCCGATCCGGTCGATGATCCAGAGCGTCACCAAGACCCCTGTGGAAGTGACCAGGTGAGTGCTGGGAGCAGCAAAGGGTGAGGATGGAGCAGCTTTGAACAGTCTGGGGTGTTCAGATTTGAAATTCTGGTCTCTCTCTCTCCAATACTTTGCTGATGTGGGAGGAACAATCCACTCTGCCACCCCGCAACCAACCCAGTGGTTCCCCCTGTGAAGGCCAGAAATGCCTGACTGTGGCTCACTGGAGTAACTTCTGGCCATTATTCCTGGCTGATCTTCCCACTGCTGCATTCAAGGGCTCTTCAGAACTTGGTATTTGCTCTCCATCCTGTTATTTAGATGTTGCCACCAAACGATTTCTCACCTGCTCTTTGACAAGAAATAGACCAGGCTCAGGAAATGCTGCCCCTTGGACTGAATTGCTTTTTCCTCCTCTGAACGCCTAATGTGTTGTTTGGATGGAATTCACAGTCAGAGGGGCCATTCCAGAGCAATCCCTGGTGCTTTTGGGAGTGATCACACCAGGGAAGGCAGAGCCACCGCTGTGGTCCTGCAGAGTCCAGGCAAGGAGCCCCAAGTGCTGGGGGAGGCAGGTTGGCATCAGGCCAGTCAGAGCAGTTCCAGGCCTGGTCCCAGAGCCCTTTCCCATCACCCTGAGCAGGGAAAAATTGGTGCTTCCTATTGCCACTCACCAGGGAATTCTGACAGGGTTGTCCAGAGCAGGTCTGTGTAATCCTCCTCTGTCAGATACTCACAGGTCAGGCTGCACTTTGCTTTCACTTCCTGCCTTCTGCTGGATACTGGGGGAGGAAAAAGGAAAGAAATCAAATATTTAATATATTTTAAGTAATCTCTTCCCTGTTTGCATTCCTGCTGTGTCATTACCACTCTGACTGCTGAAGTTTAGGAAGGGCTGCACTGAAAGGACTGGCATTGACTCCCTGCACCCACCACCCTTTAAAAGTACTCCTGAAAAGTCATTGAAGGGCAGAAATTCAAGTTATTCTGCCCCTTGGATTGAATTGTTTTTCCTCCTCTGGCAGCCTAAGGTTGGAATGCACAGAGGGGCCACTCCAGAGCAATTCCTGCTAGTTTTACCTGGAAGGCAGAGCTGACACTGAGCAGTCTATAAGGTGTTCTGTGGCAGCTTTCTCACCCCTGTCACAAGGAGAACTTCCACCTCCTTATCACCTGTGCAGCCTCAGACATTCTTCAGCCCAGGGCTCAGGACAGTGAGCAGAATTAACCCCAGGAATTGAGTTTTTCCCCACAGAAATTGGGATACCAGCACCTCCTGTACTCTGGAACTCTGAATAACCCCAGGGCCCTGTAAAACCGGCTGGGTTTAGGGGCTGCATCCTCCTCTGGGGAGAAGACCAGAGCCCTCAGGTCCCTAATCCCTGCTGCACAACCCTGGCCTCTGGCTCTGCTCCCAGCACTCCCCCTCCTCTTGCTATACTTTTCCAGCTTCCAGGCACTTTTCCCTAATGACAAGTGTTCTGGGCACAATCAGCCCTCCCCTGGGGAATCAGACTTTTTAAAGCCTCTTCTTAACGCTGTCAAAGCACCTTTTCCTTTCCCCCCTTCCAAAAAATCTGCAACACAAAGGATGATGATTTCCCCCCCACTATCTTTTTCCTCCTGCAGGTTTTCCCACCTGGAGAGCTCAGGAGCTCCACAGCAGCAGTTTCTCTCTCTCTCTCACAACTAATTAGCTCTGTGAAATCTGCTAACTTGTATTTATTCCATCACTCTTTTTTTTGCCCCCCCTCAAGAAGAACAGATAACAAGGCTGCCTTGCTGTTTTACATGTTGGGTCAAAACCACTGCAGGACCTCTCTGCCCTGTGCAGGAGATGAGGAACAGTCTATAAAAATATTTAAAATAAACTTACAACTCAGCCACGTTCCTTCCCAAACCAACTGCAGAAGATGAGCTAATAAAAGCTATTCCACCATAACAGGGTATATTTAAGAAGAAAATGTGGGTTAGTACTCACTGCTGCAAACATCTCCTGCTTGGAAGAACTCTGTAGTTAATAAAACTAACCCATAATATGAAAAGGCATTGGAAAACCTGCGAGGGAGCAAAGGAGAGAAGAATTCTCAGCTGGCGAGACTCAGACTAAACAACATGAATCAAACCTGAAGCCACGTGGGAGGAGATGCACTAAGTGCTACCCCCAAGGCTATTTCCCATCAGCATTTGGAAATCAAAGGTAATTTGGCTGGCAATGAGCGTGATTGGGTGGTTTAACGAGTTCCAAATCGATACACGATGGGGTTTGGGGTTTTGTTGGGGTTTTTTTGAGGAGGAAGTTGCTGTATTTGAGTAACTAAAATACCCTCAGTGAGAAGCACTTAAGGCTGTGCTGGCACCGAAGCCCGTGTGCCCCTCTTACCATATAAACCAGAGCAACAACGTGGTCCACCTGAAGTGGGGGGTGAAAAGGTCCCTCATCTTCCCTCGGTCTTCCTGTTGAAAACAAGCAGAGATCAGATGATGAGGGAACTCAGGGCCCCCGGGCTGGAGGACACAGAGTGGCAGGAAACACACAATTCCAGACTGCCTTGGGCTGGAAGGAGCCTCAAAGCCCATGCAGTGTCACCCTCTCCCACAGGCAGGGACACCTTCCAGCATCCAACCAGCCCTTGGACACTCCCAGGGATCCAGGGGCAGCCACAGCTTCTCTGGGCACCCTGTGCCAGGGCCTGCCCACCCTCC
>JAWWEU010000037.1:10259778-10279905 GCA_035583155.1 Acropternis orthonyx | reverse complement strand
CAAGGCCAGGTTGGACGGGGCTTGGAGCAACCTGGGCTGGTGGGAGGTGTCCCTGCCCATGGCACAGGGTGGGATGGGATCATCTTGAAGGTCCCTTCCAACCCAAACCGTGTGATTCCATAAAATAACAACTAAACAGAAATAATTCCATTTTCCTCTAATTATGACCCCTGACACCACATTCCTGCTGAGAAGGGGTGCGTTCCTCCCAGACCTGCTGGTGCAAACGCCCTCTCCCCGCTGCAGGGCTGGTGCCAGGCCTCCTGAACGTGGGCAACACGTGTTTCCTGAACTCCCTGCTGCAGGGCTTGGCCTCCTGCCCCTCCTTCATCAGGTGGCTGGAGGAGTTCACAGCCCAGTACAGCCCAGAGCACAGCAAGTCCCACGAGCACCAGCACCTTTCAGTTACTTTGCTGCAGCTCCTGAGAGGTATTGGAATGTTTTTCTCTTGTGGTAAACTAGGGATAAAATATTTAGTCTAAGTGTTACCGTTTTTAGCCTCTTTTCCCAAAGAAAGAAGCTCCTGGCATTTCTTTCCCTATTTAATTTCCCTCTGTAATTTTGAACCCCTTGGCCAAGCTCAACCACCTTTCAGAGAGGCAGAATTCTAGAAAAAAAAAAATTAGCAAAGAATTCAAGCACTTTTTCCAAGATTACAATTTTCCCCAAAATCTGGACTGTTGAATGAGACCCTTTGGATGATTTTGGGTAGGAGTATTAAAGCCTGTGAGCTGGAGGTGACTCGTTTCAGACTCTCCCTGTGCTAAATTCATTTCAGTCACATCCTCAGACTGATCCATTGGCTCTCCCTGGTTTCCCTCAGAGGGTTTGTTCAAAGGAAATCCCATGTTGGGATGTTCCTGCTGAACTGGTGGCTCGGGGATGGTGGGGCTGAGCTCTGTGACCCGTAAGGAGGGATGTCCCCCATGTGTGACCTCTCTCCCGCCCTGTGCCAGCTCTGTCCTGCCAGGAGGTGCCAGAGGAGGATGTGCTGGATGCCAGCTCCCTGCTGGAAGTGCTCAGGATGCACCGCTGGCAGATCTCCTCCTTTGAAGAGCAGGTGAGCCAGGGAACGTTCCCGGGGCCAGCCCTGGGCAGGGATAGCAGGTCTGGAGCTCTGGGAATGGCAGGGCTGAACCCAGGGCTGGGAAACAGCCTTGGCACTGAGAGCTGGGCTTTGCACTGTGCTGGGACATTCCTCATGGAAAGCCTGGCTGCTTCCAACCCTCAGAGCTACCTTCAGGCTTGGAGCAGCAGAGCCAGGAATATTAAACCACATTAAACCAGATTACACCAGCACAGATCCCGCCCTAACAGCACCAGGGGTGATGGATCCGTGCTCTGCTTCCAGGGATGGACTCCCCTCACGTTTCCCAATTTTCTTCCTTGAAACACCCAAGATTTCTAATCTTCCCAGGATTTCTAACCCTTGTCAGTATGTCCAGCCCTGGGTGCAGCTGGGCAATGAACTCCATCAATACCTCACTCATAAAACACATTCTGTGTTTCCAAGGATAGAGCCCAGTTGTGCTCGTCTTGAATTCAGGGAAAACTGGGATTTGAGTATAAATTTCCCTTTTTTTCCCTCCAAGTAGTTCAGTTTCTTGAGTTTTTACTGCCCAGTATATTTAATAGTCTGTGAATTTCTATTTAATTCCTATTAAATAGAAATTTAATAGTCTGTGCTGCTGTTCTAGAGCTTTTTGGCACAACAGCAGGTGCACAATGAGTGTAATTGATGCAGTTAATGTAATACATGTATTTATTTATATTTATGAATATATTTACACATACAATTCTATATCATCTTACTCCTTCAGATATTTACACGTTGGCGTTTATTATTAAATCCTGTGTGAATAAGCACACAAGGTGGGCTCTGAGCTGTGGTTTCCCCCCCAGCCCCGGGGGTGTTGCAGCCCTCCAGGTGTGATTGGTGTGCCCTGGTTCTGCCCCTCTCCCAGGATGCCCACGAGCTGTTCCATGTCCTCACCTCTTCCCTGGAGGACGAGCGGGACCGGCAGCCCCGCGTGACCCACCTCTTCGACGTGCACTGCCTGGAGGTGAGTCCTTTGGGCCCAGCAGCAGGAGGGGTTCCTGGGCTCTGCCTGCATCCCCAAGGGCCTCTCCTGAGAAACTCGGGACGGGCACAAAGCTGCCCTTTGGTAGAAATTCATCCGTTGCCAGGCAGTTTAAAGAGTGAAAATGTGCTTCCCTTTACGCCGATCCCGCTTTCCTGAGGGGTTTTGCAGCCCTAAATCCACCGAGTGCAGGGATTTAAATACTAGCACAGGGCAGGAGGCCCTCTCAGCAGTTACTCTGGGTATGAAAAAGGTTTGAAAACTGCAAGATGGACATTTATGGAGGAAATATTTCTCTTACCCTCCAGTTCGGTTATAAACTTGATGCAGATGGGAAGTTTTTATCTCTTTTTGCCTGAAATGTACACGAAATGTTTATAAAATCTCCTATTTTAATGCTCTGAGGCAGAGAATTCTGCAGATTAATTATTCTTTTTATCAGCAGTGCTGTTTTTGGCAATTAGAAATTTGTTTTGCACCAGGTTTTCGTGTTCTTCAAATGGAAAGAGCCACTGAAACTCCCACAGTTGTTCTAATGGCAGAGAAGCCAATTAGGGATGAAATAGGAACATATTTAATTGTTTCTAGGGTTAATGAAATCTTTTTATCTTCCTCTGTAGCAACCAGAAACAACCCAAAAGCAAATCAGCTGCAGAACAAGAGGTAGGATTTTATCCATTCTGGAATATGAGTATTCATGGTGGAGTTGCTTTGTTTATTAAGGGCATAACATTAAATGATCTTTTTATTTGAGTGAATTACACTTATAAATAAGCCCCATTAATTATTAGCAGTGGGACGGGACATGCTTTGGAGCAGTTAATTTTGTTCCTGTGGGGCAGAAATGTGGAATTTGAGTGAAGAACAGGGAAAAATCGATAATGTGGCCCCTGTGTTGCAGGATCTCTGCCCCCCGTGTCCAACCAGTGGAAGTCCCAGCACCCCTTCCATGGCAGGCTCACCAGCAACATGGTTTGCAAGCACTGTGAGCACCAGGTACCAGGACTGCTGGGCTTAGGCAGTCGTGGCTTTGCTCATTCAGTTACATAGTGTGTATATAAATGTATGTATATATGTGTGTGTCAACATGGATTTTGTATTTATGTATGTTTTTGTTATGTATACATATATACGAAAAGGGCCTTAATTTTTCAGGTGCTGATTGTGGTGTTGGTGAGGAGTGAGAATTTATCACTAAATATACTGAAGGAAATGAAGTGTGATCCACTCTGGGGGGATAACAGATGTCTCATCAAACAGAATAATAGCTGTTTTATTATATCATTTAATTAATGATTAATTAATATTATTACCTGACAATGCACTCCCACTGGCAGTGGTTTAGGACTTGCTGTTAATTGAGCACCTGGGTTTAAGATTGCAAAGGGAAATGAATTTGCAGTCCAGCTATCTGGAATACGGAGGTGCAGATAACCTGGATAAAGAAAAGAAGTACAGAAAATCAATCTCATTTATAGATGGAATTTTAAGGTTGTATTTGTACTTTTCCTTCTCTAAACCTCACAAACAAGTTTAAAGGAGCAGGAAGAGGCCGAGCAGCACTTTGTGCCTGGCGTTCCCTGCTCCTGTCCCTGGGGAGTGGGGGGTTTGGAGCCCATTCCACCAGGGAATTGTGGCCAGCACAGGGCAGGTGTTCATCCTGTGAGAGTTTGGTTGGGGTTTTCTCGGCCTGACTGGAATTCTGGCTCCCTGGACATGTGGAATGTTGTCTTGCAGAGCCCTGTGAGGTTCGACACCTTCGACAGCCTGTCCCTGAGCATTCCAGCAGCCGTGTGGGTACGTATCCCCCTGATCCCAGAGCCAGCCTGCCCCTGGGCACCTTGGCTTGCCCTTCCCTGCTGCCTTTCTCAGCTGCTGCAGCCCCAGAGTGCATTTAGAGCTACTTCAGGAGTTTCTTTCCCTGCCCTTTTCCAATCCTGTGGTGTTCCTGCAGGACCAGGCACTGATGAGTTGGTGCAGATCCACAGTCAGGGGGGTTTGTCCTCCCTTGGATTTATCATATCCCAGGGGCTGCCTCCCAGGCTGCAGCTGCTCTCCCAGTTCACAGCTGGCTCCTGAAGTGCTGCAGCTACAGAATAGCAGTTACAGGACAGCAATCTGTGGTTTCAAACCCCCCTGGGGGAGTCACGGCTGTTCTTCCCCACAGCCTGCACCCTGTCCCATGTTAATCCTAAGGGAGGATCCCCTTCCAATCTTCTACACCTAAAGCCACTTGGGCAGTTTTTTCAACAAATAGCTGTGCAATTCTGTAGTTTCTCTGGCAGAAATGACTGAAAATCCTTTCCCCAAATCCCTGAAATTCCTGCAAGTAACTGTGGCATCTCCTGGCACTCAGGGCCGGCCCATGACACTGGATCACTGCCTCCATCACTTCATCTCCTGCGAGTCTGTGAAGGATGTTGTGTGTGACAACTGCACCAAAGTAGGTTATTGGGATTTCTGCAACCCCTGAGCTCAGTTTTAACCCTCCTGGCAGAATTTCTCTGCTCCTTTTCCTTCATGACTTGGGGAAAGTCTCTGACCTGTCTGGGCTTTCAAATATTTAACATGGGGTCCTTATCCCACTGAATATTTTGAGGCTTTATTTACTACTACAGAACTTACAGTTATTTTATTCTGTAGTTAGCGGCTGTTATTTAGATAATATTTGGAATAACTGTTTTGTTCTGGTGTTGTTTGAAAACCAACAGAGAAGACATGTAAGTAGAGATCAACCTGGAGATGGGGTTTGTTCTGGAAATGTTTTTGCTTGATTTTGATTTGGAATTCTGATCCTTTAGGATAGGCCAGGAATTCTGGAGAGGTTCCTAATTAATGCACTGAGCACAGTTCCAGACAGACAGTTTGCAGACCTGCACTGTGATGTAGAATTGGACACAGCAGTAACCAAATGGCTTTATTTTATTTCCCCTCTGATTTCAGATCCAGGCAGAAGGAATTCTGAATGGACAGAACATAGAAAACCAGAGAACAACATTTGTAAAGCAATTAAAGTTAGGAAAGGTGAGGCAAGTTAACCCTCCAAACCTCTTTCTAAATCCTGTTATACAGTAACTTCTTTCTTTCAGCTGTTGCTTTGTGGCCACTTCTTGCTGTTAGACCAAGGTAATGTTTTACTTTTAAAAGTGAACTCAGTTGGCAAATATCTGTGGGCATCGAGGCCTCAGTTCAGCAAAACATCAAACTCTAAAGTTAAAGAATGTGAATATTCTACTCTTACTTGGCAAAACAAATGTGAGTTTGGCTGGGTCTTGTCTTGCGTTAGTTCTTGCTTTCTGTGGTGAGCTTGCTGATTTATATCTACGGTGTCTGTAGCATCTTCAGTAATTGCATGTTTTTAACAAATCAAAATGCTCAGATACAGGTGGTTTAAACAAGTGACCGTGGGGATAAACATCAGGTGTAGTTTCTGTGAGAACCCTTGGCACTTCTGCTCTGTGACCCTGCCCTGCAGAGGGCACTGTGTGTAATAAAGGGCCTCAGGTGCCATTAATAACAATAATGTATTTCTGCCAGAGGTCAGCCCTGGCTGGTGTTGAATTTCAGCTGTTCATAACTCCCTGACCTCTTTCCCCTGGTTCTCTCCTTGTGCAATCCATTAATTACTGAGGATTAGCAGACCCCAGGAATCTCACCAGGGTCTGAGTTATTGCCCTGCCCTGGGGACGCCACTGAGCCCACAGAGGGACACAGAAGCAGCTCGGGGATGCATTTCCTTATCCCCCGGACTTCCCACCTGTTTGATTTCATTCAAAATGTGTTCTGATCCTCCTTTCCTGTGGGATGTTCCTGCAGCTGCCCCAGTGTCTGTGTATCCACCTGCAAAGGCTGAGCTGGTCCAGCCAAGGCACTCCCCTGAAGCGACACGAGCACGTCCAGTTCAGCGAGTTCCTGGTCATGGACATCTACAAATACCGAGTTCCTGTGCACAAACCCAGCCCCAAAAACCCTGAGGAGACCCCTGGAGCAAAGGATGGGACAGCAGGGAAACCTCCAGGTGCTTTGCAAATGAAACATATCAAATATTCCTACATTTCACTGGCAAAACATTCTGATGTGCAGAGTGAACCCAAGAGCAGCATCTGTATGTGGATCTGTGCAAAGAGGGCAGGGAGAAATCCCTTCCCAGCCACTGTTCCAAATGTACAGTTCAGTTTTGATCATTTAATTTGATCCTACTGAATATTAATAAAACAAAAAAAAACTTAGAAAAGGTAGCCCAGAACTCACATGTTTTATGTCCAGAGGATGAAAGAATGTTGAACTTGGGACGTGACAGGGTTTTTCTTGTTAGTGATCCTTTCTAAGGCTTTGGGACAAGCAGTTGAAAAACAGTTGGAAAATCCAGCTGTAGCAGGGCTGTCCTTTAGGCACCTCAATACTCTGTCCAGTTGGGATTTTGTAAACCTGGTAATTTTGATATTTGTCATGTAAAAACAAAGTGCTGTGCTTGGGTATTGCAGCCCTCTGGGTCTGGGAGGGAGTGGGATGTGTAAGGAATTCAAATAAGTCAAATACAGTAAAATGAGTGCTGGTATGAGCAACATAACAGTGGAATTTAAGTTAAATCACTGAATTTCTCCTTCCTCTGGCAGAAGCAGAACAACCCCCTGGTACCAAACCACTCTTCATGAATGGTGCCTCCTCCTCCTCCTCCTCCTCCTCGTTTTTAATGTCCCCAGGAACTTTTCCACTTGCTGCATTCCCTGAGTGCAGGTAAGTCAGGGGTTTGTACCCTTTCAAACATTGTATTTAGAAGCTTGAGATCTCTTAGAGATTTCTTTCAAACACTAGATTTAGTGAGCTCCATTTCAGCTGCACCTGCCATGATTCTACTTGGTAATTCAGCCTCATAACGCTTTTTCACAGGACCCCGGAACAGTTTGGGTGGGAAGGGACCTTAGAGCTCAGTTAGTCCCAGCCTTGCCTTGGGCAGGGACACCTCCCTCTAGGCCAGGTTTCTCCAAGCCCAGTCCAAGCACTGCAGGGGTGGGGCAGGCACAGTTTGTGCTGGGGTGTTCCCTCTGGTGGGGGTGTCCCTGGGATGGGGATGTCCCCTGTGATGGGGATGTCCCCTCAGTGGGGATGTCCCTTGGATGGGGTTGTCTCCTTTGGTAGGGATGTCTTCAGGGCAGGGGTGTCCCCTTGGTGGGGATGTCCCCAGGGCAGGGGTGTCTCCTTTGGTGGGGATGTCCCCAGGGCAGGGGTGTCTCCTTTGGTGGGGATGTCCCCAGGGCAGGGGTGTCCCCCGTGATGGGATGTCCCCCCTGACGGGATGTCCCCCCGCCGACGCCGTGCCCCGCAGGGCCCCGCTGTACCTGTACCGGCTGATGGCAGTGGTGGTGCACCACGGGGACATGCACTCGGGGCACTTCGTCACCTACCGGCGCTCTCCGGGCCCGCGGGCGGCGCTGGCGGCGCCGGGCCAGTGGCTGTGGGTGTCGGACGACTCGGTGCGCAGGGCCAGCCTGCAGGAGGTGCTGGCGGCCAGCGCCTACCTGCTGTTCTACGAGCGCGTCCGCGGCCCCGGCCGCGCCGAGCAGTGAGCAGTGAGCAGTGAGCGGGCACGGCGGGCCCCGGCCCCCGGGGCAGCCCCCAGGGCCTGCCAGAGACGCCTGTGTTGTGTCCCAGGCTGTGTCCCGTGTCCTGACGTGGCAGTTTTCCAAGGGAGATGCTCCGTCCTCCGCCCCGGGAGGGGATGAGGGGGAAGCTGCTGTTGGCAAAGGCAACGATTGAAGAAACAAAGTGCCTTGAGCTTCCTCAAACAGCTGCATTGCCACTGTCAGCCCACTGCATGTCCACTGTGTCCTGGGAGCACCCCACCACCATGGCATGAACTGGTGGATCAGATGTCCCTTGCTGTCCCAGCTAATCGATTTATCAAGTCAGGCATCTCCACAAACAGCCACGACCCAAACATTTCCCTGGTCACATCATTTCCCCACTACTTTAGTTATTTATACGTCATAGACATCCTGCTGCTGATTCAAAGTGCAGTTTCCTTTTCCCAGGAGATAATTTTTTCCTCTATTACAAGCTGAAACCTTAATTTATTGCTCCCTCCCTTTGGCACGTAGGTGGAATCAGCACACAGAAGTGGTTGCTAGTGATCAGTGTTGTCCTTTCCTTCAGCACTGTTGAATACAGTCGCTTGTAGCATCGACTACACCTTTTAATGCTGTGATTTCCAAGCTGCTGGAAGTGTTCTAGACTTGCCCTTCCCCTTTTAGTGCTGGAAACTGCCATTTCCCACCGCTGGCTGGGAGTGGGAGCTGAGCTGAGCCTTTGTCCTTGTTAAGTGGAATATAAACAGGGTCAGCACTGGGGGGCACTTACTGGTCTTGTGAAGCCAGTCTGGGAACACTGGTGTGTCTGCACCCACCCCAGGCTGGCCTGTACCTAGAAACAAGGGGAATTCTGCTGCTCTGGACTGATGTGCAAAACCAATAAAATCCCAAACAAAGCTTGGAAGGAGGAGCAGCGAAAGTTCTCCTTTGAAATTCTCCTGCTTTTAAATCACCAGGAATAAAGTATGTAGGTTATTTTTAGGTCTTTTCTATCCTCGTAAGCTTGAAGGAGAAAATCACTCATTTAAAGCTTTTTCAGTGTGAAACAGCAACTTAAGTTTTCAAATAACAACTGTCTTAATAGTTTTTTTAGGGAAACTTTGTACCTCATGTGTTCATATTGCTGCCCAAAATTGGAATTCCTCATGGGAGGCTCCAAACCAGCCAAAGCAGGGAGTGGTAGTGGATGGATATGCAAAACTATTTACACAACTCGTCATTCCAGAGTATGGAGCACAATTCCTGCTCCAGGTAATGCTCACAGTACATAAATATTAATAAATCCGCTGCTGTACTAGTTCCTGGGAAGTCTCCCTGGCTGTGCTAGGCTTAGATTTAGCTTGGTTTTAACCTGTTTTAAGTTCTAGAAAAACAACAGGAAAACAAACAAAAATAACCTTGAAGGATGCAAAATGCCAAAAAAATGCCCTGGCCATGGAAGTGAGAGCTGAGCGAGCTGGAGAAGGAGCCAGCCCTCCATCCTGGGAGCTCTGAACTGTGCTGGGGAGCAGCTGAAACCATGACACGAAACCTCTCCCTCCAGCAGATCGACCACTGTACCTCAGCACTGCAGCCATCCCGCTGCCAGCAGTGTGCATCCTGCAGTGGCCATCCTCAGCACTCTGTGTAGAGGTGTAGCTGGATTTTGGGGGCCAGCTGAGCAGTCCCCTGGCTTAGAGCAGGGTCAGGCTGGAGGTGGGGCCGAGGACACGCACACCACGGGCCGCGTCTTGAACTTGTCAGGACAGGGACGTCAAGTCACCTCTTACTGCACAGTCCCTGTATTTTCCCTTGCAAAGAGCTGCATTTCCCTGGGCTGTGGGTTGACCCTCAAGGGCTATCCAGGGGAGGGTTGAGCAGTCAGCATTTGTTCCAGCTTTCCCTGTGGGGAGGGAGGAGATGGAGCAAATATCAGCACCGCAGTCCTGGTCCTGAGCTGTGCAAGATCCTCCCATGGCCCACTGTGAGCATCAGAGCTGGGCAGGGGTTTGACCCTTGGAGGTCACTGGGATCTGTGTTTCCAGCCAACCCTCCCCCTTGGAGGTCACTGGGATCTGTGTTTCCAGCCAACCCTCCCCTTTGGAGGTCACTGGGATCTGTGTTTCCAGCCAACCCTCCCCTTTGGAGGTCACAGGGCTCTGTGCAGGCACAAGGCTCAGATGCTGTTACTTGTCACTCACAAGCTGCCATGGTGGAGAAGTTGTTAATAGTGTAAAAAATTTAAGACCTCCAGGATGCCATCTCTGTGCTTGGACGATCCTTGTCTTATTTTGTGTGTTATGTAAAAATGTATACTCCAGTCAAACCACTGCACTGCTGTTTGAAGTTGCGTTTTCACTTCAGGGTATTTTTGTAACTGTGCAGTAGCAATAAAAGAACAAACTTACTACAAAAATCAGCTGTTTATGTGTGGGAGTGTCTTGAAACAAAGGCCAAGCCGTGAGCCAAATGGCAGTGGGTGCAATAAAAGAAGCAGCACCTTCGTGCTCTGGATAAGAAGGATTTCAGCAGGAGCTCTTCATGCTCCATAGAACATCTCACAGTGGCAAAGGTTGGAAGTACCAATTCCAAATTGCCTGACCCTGATGGAGCCAGAGCCCACCACTCGCTCCAAAGCCTGTAGCCTGTTACACAGGGTTTGGTTCTCATTCATTCTCTGACTATTATTTGATTCCTCAAGACCTTTTGGTGACTGGACAGTCTTCCCTCATTGCAGCAGATTCCCTGGGAGCGTGGAAGGGGATGGTTTTCAGGTAGTCAGGATGGGAGCTCTAGGGATAGTTATTCAGAAAACAAACACCCTCAGAGTTACAGCCCCCAGTGCTGGGCTGTCCATGGAAATGGTCCAGCCAGTTCTTCCCCAAAAGGACTGTTGCTGGCTGGTTTTGGTACAAAGGACCTGAGGAAGGAGAGACCCCCATGCTTCCCTGAGCACAAGGAAGGCCCTCGAGCAGCAGAGGAATTCAGGCAGACAGGAGTCATAGTGACTAAAACACTCAGCCAGCCCCGGTGCCCTTACTGTGCTCACACCTCAGCACTCCTCCATGTCAGTCTCATTTGTACTTTATTTAAATAAAAAAACAACAACAAAAATAAAGCTCATTGACAGAGAACACAGGAAATTGTTACCTGTTGAAGAATATCAGCTTTCAATTATCACAGCCTGTGCTTTTTAGTGTTTATAAACTGCACCTCGAGGCTGTATAGTGTTTTGATATTTTTGGAGCACTGGTTAGATTAAGATCAGCTGAGAACAAACTTTCCCCTTAGCAAAACAAGAGTATTAATCACCCAAAATACGTATCAGCAGGCCCACAGCAGCATTTCACAGAGGGAAATCCCTGGCACTGAGATCAGTGGTCAAGGCTTTATTAGCAATTGCCAAGACCACCAGTTCAGTTTGCTCACCCAGAGCCTTGGATCACCACAGAGAGTGTGTGAACAGGATCCAACAGGTACAAGAGGAACTAAAGCTTCTGTTTTCAGTCAGAAGTCCCTGATGGGTGAATATTTCACCTTCTGTCCCCAGCCATGACTTTCCTGAAGGTGAGGTTGACCCTGGGGGTGACGACCCTCCTCCTGGGGGGCAGGCTGTGGTACCAGTACACATTGGTGGGGTGGTTCATCATGAGGAGGCTGCCGTGGGCCAGCTCCAGCTTGACCCTCTCCCTGCCCTGCTTGGCCCCCTTGCCCCGGCAGTCCCTGTGCCGGAGGATGAAATCCCTGCAGGCTCCGAAGGACACGGAGGCGATGGGGCTGCGGGGCAGCAGCTCCCGCTCGTCGTCGCGGTGCTCCCCGATGTGGTCCAGCCCGTCTTTGTACCTGCGCACGGGACATCTTCATTAGCTCCACCCAATTAAGAGCAGGCAGCTCCTCAGCACTCTGCCAAGGCTTTTATCCTCTCACGGGAGCACCTGGATGGAAGTGGGAACCAGCTGTACCTGTTAATGAGGACAAAGTTGAAGGTGTGTCCCGTGGCCAGGGCGATTCGCTCCCGGATGCGGTTCAGAACTGGGATCCACGGCTTGGGATGGAAGGTGACCCCTGAGTACGTGTAGGACAGCTCGGGGTCTCCGTAGGTCACCTGCTTCCTTGGGATGTTGTGCCACGTGCCAAATATGTGCAACTTTGTCTGGTCACCTGTTCAAACAGGAAAGGAGGAGGATCAAAACCAAGTCTCTGTTAACTCTGCACTGCCCTACATCCTCCTGGATCTGCAGCTTCTGGGAATCTCCAGGTGAGAGAAATGAGGATGCTTGTGATAAACCACAAGCTGCCATCCCTGCTCTGAGTGTTCCTGTCCCAACCAAGGTGGACACTGCCTTGTGATCCCCCTTGAATGAGATGAGCAGGACCAAGATGCCCATCACATTCTGCTCCTGAATCAATGTGATGGCATATTTCACACGCTGCCTCTTCCAACAGGCTCCAGTCACTACCCCAGGCTCATCCCAGCTCTCTTAAAACATAACTGAGACCACTTGACAAACACTTCCAGCTGAGCAAATCCAACCCTGCAGGGCCACACTTGTGTTCTTGGCTTCTCAGGGCCGGATTGTGCTAACACCAGGTGCCTGCAGGACCCTCTCCAGCTGTGCCAGCTGTGCCCAGGCCCTGGGGTCGCTCTGGGACTCCCCTTAGGTGGGCTGGGCAGAGTGGGGGGACCTCTGGGGGGCCCAGAGCTGGACACAGAAGGGACCACTGGAGCTCATCCAGGCCACCCTCAGGTGTCCTAGAGCGCTGCCCAGGCTGCCTGGGAGCCCCCCAGGGAAGGGGCCTGCGGAGCCCCCCCGGGCAGCCCGTGCTCGGACACCCTCCCGGGCGGTTACCTTCGAAATACTGCACCTCCCTCTCCAGCTGCTGGAAGATCTCGTCGGCCTCGGCCTTGGCGAAGAGGATGCGATAGTCACAGCGCAGCCCCGGGGCGCGGATCAGCCGCGGCGGGGCTCGGCCCGGCCCGGCCTCCTCGGGCCGCCGCCCCTGCCCGCGGGGCACCGGCACCACGAACGCGTCCATGGGCGATCCCGGAGGGACTGAGGGGGCGGGAGCGATCCCTGAGGGGCGGCGGGGCCGGGATGATCCCTGAGGGGGGACTGAGGGGCGGGAGCGATCCCTGAGGGGCGGCGGGGCCGGGATGATCCCTGAGGGAGGGACTGAGGGGCAGGAGCGATCCCTGAGGGGCAGGCATGGCCCCGCCCCCTCCGCGCACGCGCGCTGTTTTGGCGCGAAACCGCCGTCCCGCCCCCCCGCCCGCGCAGCCCCTCATTCATCGCTCCCTCATTCATCGCTCCCTCATCCAGCCCTCCGCTCCCTCCCTGCCCCGCTCCGCCCCAGCCATGATCGGCCAGAGGACGCTGCACTCCTTCTTCAGCCCCGCGCCGGCCAAGAAGCGCGCCCGCTCCCCGGAGCCGGGAGGGGATGCTGAGGTAGCGAGCGGGGGACTGAGGGGCTCGGGGGGGGGGGGGCCTGGCTGTGTGGGGGTGTCGGTTTCTCTGTGTGTGTCTGTGTCTGTTTCTCTGTGTGTGTGTGTGTGTGTCTGTTTCTCTGTGTGTGTCTGTGTATGTGTGTGTGTGCGCGGGCTCTGCCGGCGCTCTGTGAGGGGCTCTGAGGGGATAAACAGCCCTTCCAAATTCCCGCGGGGCCGCACGCCTGACTGGGCTGCTAATCAAGCGGCCGCGCTCCGTCGCCGCCCAATGGGCGCCGAGAGCCTCGCCGCCGTCACGGTTGCTAGGTAGAAAACCTCTCCGCCGGCCAATAGGAAGGCGCGGAGGCGTTCGGTGTCGCGCCCGGTGGGCGGGGCGCGCTGAGTGTTTTGCCGCGAAAGGGCCCGCGTGTGGCGGGGCCGCCCCGGGGCGTGGCGGGGCCTGTCGCTGTCCCGGTCCAGCCATGGCCCCGCTGATCCCGCGGCTCATCGGGCCGCTCTCCGCCCGCACCTTCCCCCCGCTCATCCCCTTCTCCCGCCGCTTCCAGGAGAGCGCCGTCAAGAAGGCGAAGGAGGCGTCGGGAGAGCGGGCGGCGGCGGCGCTGAGCGAGGAGCAGCGGGAGCGCATCCGCAAGAACAAGGAGGCGGCGCGGCAGCTGCTGGCGCAGCGGAATGTGCCGCCGGGCTTCGGGGACAGCTGGCGGCGGCAGCTGGCCGGGGAGTTCTCCAAGCCCTACTTCATGGAGGTGAGCTCGGCAGCGTCCCCTTCCCCGGCCCCCGCTGAGCCCCCCCCGACCCCGCTGAGCCCCCCCTTTCCCCCGCAGCTCATGGCGTTCGTGGCCGAGGAGAGGAAGCGCTACACGGTGTACCCGCCCCCCGAGCAGGTCTTCAGCTGGACGCAGATGTGCGACATCTGGGACGTGAGTGGGGCCGCAGGGGCTGGGGGGGCCGTGGCGCTCCCCCTCGGGTGTTGTATCCCTTAAACTTGAGTCCCGCGGGGTGTGGATGTTGTTGTTTGTCACAGATCCTGCCTTCCCTTTCGTCTCTGATGCCAAAACGTGGTTTTATTGTTTTAGTACCCTCACAGGCCACAGAATTTCCTTTAAGAGCATAGTTGGATTTTGACCCTTTTTGTAGCCCTGCCAGCTTTGTCCGGGTTGTAGTTTGTGGATGTTGAACATCTGTTGTTCTTTTAATTGTTCTGTAAGGAACTATAATTAAAATAAAAAAGACAGAATAAGGTAACGTCACTTCCAATAAGCTGTCAAAAATATCACAGCAAGAGTGGCATAAAGTTAAATAGGATGAAATATTTAGAAATACTTGGAAAATACCTTAACAAGGTATTTTGTTGTGGCTCTGAAAATGTTGGTCTTCTGCACTTAAATCACATTAATTACATTCAGAGCTGTGGTGATGTAAATCCTTAGTGTTAGGTGGGGTCTGTGCTTTTAACTTGTTCATAATGAGATATCTGGGATTTAACTTCAGTTTCTGGGGTGGTTGGGTTTGGTTTGGGCCTTTTTTATGTCTCTTTTGGGCTAAAGGTCTTTTATAAGCCATTTTTCCCCCGCACTCTTTGGGGAACAATGCTGATGGCAGTTCAGTGCTAACCAAGGTGTGCTTACAGGTGAAGGTGGTCATTTTGGGCCAGGATCCATACCATGGCCCCAACCAAGCTCACGGGCTCTGTTTCAGTGTCCAGAAGCCTGTGCCACCTCCCCCCAGGTAGGACACTTGGCCAAATCCCTTTTGGTCACAGATTATTTGCAGTTTTGTGCTGCTCATGGCTGGGAGCCAGAAAATTGATGTGAGGAGTTCTGCAGCTGATCAAATTTGAGTGTGCATTGCCTGGAAAAACATCATGGCAAAACATGGGTAATTCTGTATAATTTGGTGATATTCTGGATGTAAATCTGCATTTCCAGCTGTGCTGAGACCCCATCAAGCCTCCAGCCAGGCACACACATGGAATCCTCGCTGCTCTGCCTCTACAAATGACTTTATTATCATAAATAATAAGATTAAAATCAATGCATTCTTGCCCAGCGTAAGAGCAGTGATGCTGCTTGCCTTTGTCTTTAAATGTTGGTATTAAAAAAAAAACCTTCTGGTGTTTCTTCTTTGCAGTTTAGAGAATATTTACAGGGAGCTCTCTACAGACATTGAGGGCTTCACTCATCCTGGCCACGGGGATCTGACGGGCTGGGCCAAGCAAGGTGAGCTCGGGGACACTCAGGGATCTGGTCACTGTGGAGCAGGAAAACTCTTACCTGGAAAACAGACCCGTGCTTGGAAACGATCCATTTGTGGGAGAGAAAATCAGTTCTGAGTGCCTGTGTTTGGCAGGTCATATAGAATGAAAACTGAATCTGTTTCTGAAGGAAAACAGGAAAAGGCAGTTCGAATTATAGAATCCTGGAGTGGTTTGTGGGGGAAGGACCTCAAAGCTCATCCTGTTCCGCCCCCTGCCATGGCAGGGACACCTCCCACCAGCCCAGGTTGCTCCAAGCCCCGTCCAACCTGGCCTTGGGCACTCCCAGGGCTGGGGCAGCCACAGCTCCTCTGGGCACCCTGTGCCAGGCCCGTCTTCCCACCTCCAGTGTGTCCAGGCCCCTCTGGACCCATCCCTTCCCTCCAGGACGTGACCCCACCACACAGCTCGGTGCCATCAGTGCCTTGCTGAGGGTGCCCTCGATCCAGCCTGGCCCTGAGCACTTCCAGGGCTGGATTAACCCCGGATTCCTTGTCCCCCCTGCCCGGTGTGTGTTTCAGGGGTGCTCCTGCTCAACGCCGTGCTCACCGTGCGGGCTCACCAGGCCACGTCCCACAAGGAGCGGGGCTGGGAGCAGTTCACGGACGTCGTGGTGTCCTGGCTCAACAAGCACCTGCACGGGCTGGTGTTCATGCTGTGGGGGGCCTACGCCCAGAGGAAGGGCAGCTCCATCGACAGGGTACAGCCCTCCCCTCTCCCCGGGCTTCCCTCGGTTGGGTGGACACTAGAGGGCACCTCCCTTACAGGGTTGGGAATTTTCCCTGCCTGAACCCTGAGTTGAGTGGCCCTTCTGCTCCAGCTTAGCCTTTGCCAGGATTGAGCAAGAAAAGTGGAGCAAGTGTGACCCCCTGTTGACAGCAAAGTGTCCCGCTGAGGACAGAGCTGTTTTTCCTAGGAGAAAATCTGCTGTTGGGAAACAGCTGGGGCATTGCTGCTCTGCACAACCCATCTCACTGGGACAGAAGTGTCGGCCCTCCTGGCTGGTTCTTTGGGTTTTGGCTTGGGGTGGGAGGAGGGGTGGAGGGGAAATCCCACCTGCCTGGGGCAGGAAATCACATCTGCCTGGGGCAGGAGCAGCTGAAAACATGCAAATCTAAGGGGCTGTTTCCTGTCCCATCTGCAGAAGCGCCACCACGTCCTGCAGACGGTTCATCCCTCGCCCCTCTCTGCCAACAGAGGGTTTTTCGGCTGCCAGCACTTCTCCAAGACTAACGAATTCCTCAAGAAATCCGGGAAGAAGCCCATTGACTGGAAAGCCCTCTGAGCCCCTGCTGGGTGCCAGTGTTGGGGGCAGCCCCTGTGTCAGGGGTTTGGCTCCTTCCTGACAAACTTCTGCTGACCTGAGAATTGTTCTTTGGATGTTGGTCAAGAAACAAATGCCCAAACTTTCATTTTGTGTATATTTTAGAATGTTTATTTTTCAAGGGCATGCTGGAGTCTTCAACAGGCAGCTCTGCTGTTGGAGCAGGTCCTAGCTTAATTTGAAGCCAAAACCCCCCAAACAGCAGACTTCTGTATTAACTTGTGTTTGCTGTTGTAATGGGAATATATTTTCAGGCTCTGGTGAAGGGATGTCAGTTCTTACAGGTGAAGCTGCTCAACTTTTGTACATGTCCTGCAGCCTCCTCCTGCTTTGCCTCTTCCCAGGCAAACCCAGGTTTCCTGTTTGGGGGTTTGGAGCTGACTCCCTCTGAGGAAAAGGAAGATGCTTTTGGTTTTAGCTTTTTGCCAGAGATTTATTACAAAAATGGCCTCTTGGGGCTGTAAAGACAATACACTGTTAAGAGTGCTCTCGAGATTTTGAGATAAATCCTCCCAGCAGCCAAGGGCAGGCTGTGACCAAGGCTCTGGTCATGCTCTTGGTTTATTTGGTTGGAATTTCGAGAGAAATATCAAAGTTTAGGTTCTTCCTGGGTGTGTGGATCCCCTCGGTGATGGTGAGTTGTGCTGACCGTGAACCTGGGAGTGCCTGCTGATGGCAGCAGCAAAGGTTTGTTCATCAGGACCTCTCAGCTGATGGGCTGATAGTTGCAAATTATTTTAAGGTATTTTAAGGTCTTAAGAGAGAGGGAACTTTGTGCTTTGCAACCTTAGGAGCAAATTAAAGTTTCAAGCCAGTGCTGGCAATAGCTGTTGGGACTTCCAGGAGGAAGAAGTGTTGGACTTCACACTCCTTTGTTTCCAGCCCATCTTTGAATTTGTAGTTCCTTTAATGGAAGTGAAGTGCCTTTGCTGTTTGGAAATTACAGCAGTTTTTATAGACTATCCCTGTAAAACCTTCCTTTGGCATTTGTTCTGAGGTAACACTACCCCACTGCTGATACTTATGCTGTCCGTGGCCTTGCTGTATATTTTGTTTGCTTGTTTTATTTCCCCGGTTTGTTTGTTTTTAAATAAAAATGACGTTGTTTATGTGATCTTAGACTGGGAGGAACAATAACAGGGTCAAAGGGAGGGAGGGAGGGAGGGAGGGGAGCCCTGGTTCTTCAGTGGGTGGAGGGGGGTCCCTGCTCCCCTCAGAGGGACAAACCCAGGAGCTTGCCCTGTCCCTTGTCCCCGTGACCAGGCGTGGGGCCAGGGCACCTTTGTCCCCCAAGGATCGGGTGTCCCCCCTCCCTCTCTCCACCCTCATCTCCAGCAGAAGTTTTCCAGACACGTTAGCGGGGAAATATTTGTGTGCTTGACGTGACCGTCACGTGTGAAGCGGCACTGCAGCCCCGGGGGGTGGCCCTGGCCGGGGGGGCGGGTGAGCATGGAGTGACCATGGAGGGGGGGGGCAGAGGGACACGGAGTGACCACGGAGAGGGGAGGGCAGATGGACACGGAGTGACCACTGGGAGTGACCACTGAGAGTGGCGAGGTCGGGACAGCGGCTGGGTCTGTCTGTGAGGGGACAGTGGCTGGAGTTGTCCCTGAGGGGACGGCAGCTGGGATCGTCTGTGAGGGGACAGCAGCTGGAACTGACCGAGCCAGGACAGCGTCTGGGATTGTCCGTGAGGGGACAGTCGGGTCAGCACCGATGGTGAGTGTCCATTCCTGGGGCTGAGGGGGGCCGTGGTGGTTTTTCCTCCCTGCCATCCCCGGATTTGATGGGGATGATCCACCCACCTTGTAGAGATGTGGGGGTTCTGCTGATGCCCCCTGCTCTGAGAGGGGCCAGGCTGGGGGCGGCCCTGTCACCCTGAGGGTGCTGCTGGGGGTGGGGGGGGAGGCCATGTCAGCCCCCAGGGTGGGGCTGTGCCCCCATTGCCCCCTCACAGCTCCTGTGCCCCCATTGCCCCCTCACAGCTCCTCTTCCTCTGCCCCCATTGCCCCCTCACAGCTCCCACTGCTCCAAGCAGGAAAACCAGCCCTGTCTGAGCCTGTGGCTGCCATGGGGGAGCCTGGCTTGGCCCTGGGGGGCTGTGGTGTGGGGAGCACGGGGCAAAGGGCTGTGGTGTTTCAGGGTAATGCCTTGACTGGAGTTGATGGGGGGCCGGGGGTCTCCATGGCAGGGGATCTCCATGGCTGAGGGTTTCTATGGCTGAGGTTCTCCCCCTGTCTCCCAGGGGCAGGGAAGGGGCTGAGGTGTTTGGGGGAACTGCCATGACTCCAGCTGGTGGGGGGCATAGGTCCTCCATGGCTGGGGATCTCCCCCTGTCTCCCAGGGGGTAGGGAAGGGGCCGTGGTGTTTGGGGGAACTGCCATGACTGGTGCTGATGGGGGGCCTGGATCCTCCATGACTGGGGGTCTCCCTCTCTGCCCCAGGGCCGGTGAATGCTGCCGGTGGCCCTGCTCCTGCTGCTGTTGGCGCTGCTCATTCGGGCCAAAATGTCCAAGCCTGTGTGCACGGTGGAGGAGCCGGCCCCGGAGCAGCCCCCGCCGCGGGGCAGCCCCCCTGGGCCCCCCGGAGCCCCCCGTGCTGCCCGGGCAGGGGCCGTGCAGGGGGAGCAGCTGGCCGTGTACAACCCCGCCGCCCTGCGCCGCCCGGCCCTCGCGCGCTTCGTGCTGGGCTCCTTCGACGACAACTCCTCGGACGACGAGGTGGTGGCCACGGCCTTCAGGGTGGGCCGGCGGCGCAGCAGCCTGGCCGGGCTGGGGGGCCCCTGCCCCGAGCCCCCCGCGGTGGCCGCCCCGATGGAGCCCGCCCGGGGCATCAGGTACGGCCGAGCTGGGGTGGCCAGGCTGGCTGCTTGTCGTGGGTGGGTTTCTCGGGCAACCTGGCACTGAAATTGGGGTGCACGTGCTTCTTGGAGCCCCCACATCGATGGCCCTGTCCTGCTCCCTTTGGGAAGGTACCCCAGGGAAATCTGAGTGCTGTGTGACAGCAGCACCACCTGCATGAGTGTGGCAAGGACCAGGGCAGGGGGTGCTGCCTCAAAATCACTGTTTTGGGTGTCAAGGAGCAGGGTGGAAAGGCCCCAGTGTGATGGAAAGGTCCCGGCTCTGCTGTCAGGGTCACTTTGGTTCTGCTGTGAGGGGATCCTGGTATTGTATATGGGGAAACACATCCCTGCCCCTCCTCTGGCCTGGCAGCTATTGCAGATGAATTTTTCAAGGTATAAAAGCCTTGGGTACCTTCTTAAAGGGAAGTATCTAAAGGGGCTCCAAGAGAGTTGGAGAGGGACTGTGGACAAGAGTCTGGAGTGACAGGACAAGGGGAAATGGCTTTGTGCTGAAAGAGGGTATATTTGGATGGGATATCGAAGAAATTCCTCTCTGTGAGGGTGGGCAGGCCCTGGCACAGGGTGCCCAGAGAAGCTGTGGCTGCCCCATCCCTGG
>JAWWEU010000037.1:10246789-10259678 GCA_035583155.1 Acropternis orthonyx | reverse complement strand
TCCCTGGGAGTGTCCAAGGCCAGGCTGGACGGGGCTTGGAGCCACCTGGGCTGGTGGGAGGTGTCCCTGCCCATGGCAGGGGGTGGAACAGGATGATCCTGAAGGTCCCTTCCAAACACAGACCATCCTGTGAGTTTGAAAACGTCTCCTTGGTGTTTTGGTGATGAATTGATGAGAAATAGATGAGGTTTTGGGCAACTTCACAGTGACTTTTCCCGGTGCTGGTGGGGCCGTGGGGCTGCTCTCTGCTGGTCTGCACCAGGCAGCTCCCATGGGAGCGCAGCTGACGGCCAGCAGGAACAACTGGAAGCCAAAATTCTGCTGCCCAGCTCCTCCAGCTTGGGATAAAAATAGCACCCCTTTGGCTGCAGGGACATGTTGTGACACTCGGCAGCCCAGTAGTGCCTCTTGCTGTGCTGGGTTTGGGGGGTCTCACGGTGCTGCCAGCGCTATCCCTGCTGCTCCTCTGTGCTTCCACACAGAAGGAATTTCCTTCTCTCCTGCCTGAGTCATGTTGTAGACAGGGTTGGTGTGTTTTTCAGGATGGGACAGGCTTTGTGGTGGATTTGGGGCTGAGGGAGGGCAGATAAACCTGGCACTGCTCGATGTACTGCTCCAGCTCCTTGGAAAATACCCTGCATGCAGGCAGAGACGTGGACATTTTCCAACACCCTGGGGAGCTTGACACATGTCCCCTTAAAATAAACGTGCCAAGTGCTACTTGTGCAAAATCTACTTGTCTGAGAGGGCTCTGGGGTGGCCCTTCTTCCTTTGTTTATTCATAGCTCATCTGTGGAATAACAATGAAAATATCTGGCTGACCTATGAGGGGGGATGTAAACCTGCTAGTTAAAATTAGAAGTTACTTAAAACTCTGGGCAGAGCCATGGGACAGCCCAAGCCTGGCTGTACCCCTCAGAGGCTGGGTGCTTGTGCCATGGGGTTTGGAATATGCCCTGTTCCCTCCAGAGGTGTGGCTGTGGGCTCGCTGGGGTGGCTGTGGGCTCGCTGGGGTGGCTGTGGGGCCACTGACAGCCATCACATCCCACCGCAGGCCCAGCATGTCCGGGACAAACCTGCCGAGGAGGGGCCGGGAGCACAGGAAGATGGACCTGCAGCGGGATTTCTCCGTTGCCTCCCCGGCTGAGTTTGTCACCCGCTTCGGGGGCAACCGCGTCATCGAGAAGGTCTGTCCCCACATGTCCCTGCCAGGGACTGGGCAGGGGGTCGTTGTTTTTCACAGGGACACCCTTGAGCGTTGCCCGAGTGTGTCCTGTGCCTGCCAGGCTCAGACTGATGGCAGCCCAGGACAGCCTAGAGCTGTTCACACCCAGCTTCTCTAGGGCTGGGAGAGGGAACCCACACAGAGGCTTTGCCTGGTGGGCACAAACAGTGGCCAAAGTCTCATCCTTGGTTATCCCCAGTGCCAGAGGTGCTGCTGAGGAGCCTCCTGCCCTGCCAGGGCACAAAACTGTGTCAAGGAAGCACCCAGTTAACACCCCCAACCTGCTCTGCTCTGCACCCATCGCTCGTACCCCCGCTGCCATCCCTCAGGGCCCCACACCCCAGGGAGGGGGTGCCCCCTGACACCCTGTCCCACCCCCAGGTCCTCATCGCCAACAACGGCATCGCTGCCGTGAAGTGCATGCGCTCCATCCGCCGCTGGGCCTACGAGATGTTCCGCAACGAGCGTGCCATCCGCTTCGTGGTCATGGTCACCCCCGAGGACCTCAAGGCTAACGCAGGTACCTCCTGACAGCAGCTCCCTGCTGGGGCCGAGCCGGGGCAGCCAGCCCTGTCCTGCCTGGGTTCCAAGGGGTCTGCACAGCCCAGGGCCACACGCTTTCCTCCTGTGCAGCCAAATCTGGGAGTAAATGCTTTGCCCCTCCAGCCTGCCCAGGGTGGAGGATTTGGGGAGGGGGTGCAGCTCGGGGCACTGGCTCCCACCACGCCCATGTGCTGTCTTGCAGAGTACATCAAGATGGCAGATCACTACGTGCCCGTCCCTGGCGGGACCAACAACAACAACTACGCCAACGTGGAGCTGATTGTGGACATTTCCAAACGGATCCCAGTCCAGGTAGTGACCACTCGTGTCTGTCCCATCTCTTTGCCAAGGGAAGCTGCTGGCAGAGGGGTGACCAAAATGGGTGATGTCCCTGTGTGCCGAAGAGCCGGGCATGGTGTGTGGCAAGTGGGAGATCCAGCACAGGGATATAACGCTCCCATTGCTCCTTCTCCATGTGCCAGGCGGTGTGGGCTGGCTGGGGACACGCCTCAGAGAACCACAAGCTGCCAGAGCTGCTGCAGAAAAATGGGATAGCTTTCCTAGGTAAGGTCTCACTGCTTCCCAGTACCAGAGGGAGCAACGGGTGCTGGGCTCGCTCCCAGGGACACTGCACTGGGAATGCCCCTTTGGTGCCTTTGGCATGCCCACGCTGCTGATGCGCTGTTCATGGAGAAATGTTGGGTGGGAAGAGACATTGTGAGATTCCCAGCCAGGGACAGCCTGGGCTCCCTTTGGAGAAGGGTTGAGCACCATCCCTATCCAGGCAGTGGCTTTGGGGATGTTTCTCATGCCCTCACTCCTTGCAGAAGGGCTGGTGGTGCTGCCTGAGTGGGGAGCAGCTCCCTGCAGCCTCCATATGATGGGAATGGGCTGGCAGGTTGGGCTGGCCCCCTCACCCCTTCCCTCCTCTCCAAAGGTCCCCCCAGTGATGCCATGTGGGCACTGGGGGACAAAGTTGCCTCCACCATTGTGGCTCAGACGCTGGATATCCCCACGCTGCCGTGGAGTGGGAGTGGTAAGATCCTCCTCACAGACCCCACACCCTTCCTGCTCCCCCATTCCCTCCCCCCTGCCTCTCCTCCCCCCCAAACAAGCACCAGGGTTGGGGTCCCTGGCCTGTCTGGCTGCAGGTATTGGGGACCCCATTGTTGCTGCTGCTTTGGGCATAGGGGTTTCTGGAGAGAGGGTGCGTGGAAACAGGGGAAATGGTGTCTTCTGTTCTAGCATGGAATCCCCAGCTCCCTGGGCACAGCCAGGATGCCCCAGCAGCTGTGCTGCCCTGGGGGTGACCACAGCTCTGGCTGTGCCCACAGGTCTGACGGCCGAGTGGTCTGAGGAAGACCAGAAGAACCAGCAGACAATCAGCATCCCCCTGGAGACGTATGCAAAGGGCTGTGTGAAGGACGTGGAGGAAGGCCTGGAGGTAAAGCTGAGCCCATGAGCAATTGGTTGTCTCTTGCTCACCATAATTTCTCCTCAGAACCTGCTTGCCCTGTTGCCCTGGCCCTTCTGGCCTCCCAGCACACGTGACAGTGACACGAGGCTGTGCCAGCAGCAGTTCGTCCCTCTGTGTGGCCGTGGCTCGTGGCAATCCTGCTCAGGGATGTGTGGAGCTGTGTGGGCTGTAGGGCTGATGGCTTGGGGTTCAAAGCACTGTGGTCAGCCCAGCCCTTTCCCCTCCTCAGGTGGCCATGAGGATTGGCTACCCACTGATGATCAAGGCAGCAGAAGGTGGCGGGGGCAAAGGCATCCGAAAAGTGGAGGCAGTGGAGGAGTTTGGTGCCTGTTTCCGGCAGGTGAGAGATTCTGGAACCCCCATCCCTGTCTGCTTCCCACCCTGGGACACACAGCAGGGTCCTGCTCCCACCGAGGGCATCTCCCACCTCCCGTGCCTGCCTCCTGGGGTGAGTTTTGGGGGGCGATGGCAGAGCACGACGCTGTCCCCGCTGTAGGTGCAGGCAGAGGCACCCGGCTCGCCCGTCTTCCTGATGCAGCTGGCACAGCACGCGCGGCACCTGGAGGTGCAGGTGTTGGCTGATGAGTATGGCAATGCCATCTCCCTCTTCGGCCGCGACTGCTCCATCCAGCGCCGGCACCAGAAGATCATCGAGGAGGCGCCGGCCACCATCGCGGCCCCCGCCGTCACTGAGGTCATGGAGAAGGTGGGCGACTTGCTCTTGGGGCAGCACGAGGTTTCAGTGGGAAACGGTCTGGTCCTTGCTGGGTTTATTGGGGTTTTACAAAGGGAAGGACCCCTGAGCCGAGCAGGGACTCCCTGTCCAGGGTGGTCAGGCAGTGGAACACACTCCCCAGGGGAGTGGTCACGGTCCTAAACCTGCCAGAGTTCAGGGAGTGTTTGGGCTCTCAGGCACATGGTGGGATTTTTGGGGTGTCCTGTGCACAACCAGGGAGGGGCTGGGTGGATGATCCCTGTGGGGATGCCCCCTGACCCCCGCGGGCTGTCCCCTGTCCCCTGCAGTGCGCCGTGCGCCTGGCACAGATGGTGGGCTACGTGAGCGCGGGCACCGTGGAGTACCTGTACGGCGAGGACGGGAGCTTCCACTTCCTGGAGCTCAACCCGCGCCTGCAGGTGGAGCACCCCTGCACCGAGATGGTGGCTGATGTGAACCTCCCGGCTGCCCAGCTGCAGGTACTGCACGCCCGGGGGGGCTCCAGAGTGTGTTAGACGAAACAATTTTGTGGTTTAGGGAGGAGTGTTGGGCTGGAGCCCGGCACAGGGAAGCTGTCCCATGTGCCAGCATGGAGGGTGCACGTGGAAGTGATGTAGCACCCCTCCTTCTCCTCTGGCTTCCCACTGGGAGGCCTCCATTCAAGCCATGTATTGATGTCTCCCAGTGTTGATTTTGCAGCTGAAGTCTTGCTCTGGCAACAGCTCAAGCCCCTGTTTCTCACACAGATCGCAATGGGCATCCCCTTGCACAGGATCAAAGACATCCGGGTGCTGTACGGGGAGAGCCCCTGGGGGGACAGCCCGCTCTGCTTCCACAGCCCCCCGAGCCCCCCCGTGCCCAGGGGCCACGTCATCGCCGCCCGCATCACCAGCGAGAACCCCGAGGAGGTGAGCGGGGGGGGGTCGGGCTCTTGTGCAGCAGCCCCACATGTGGGGATAAGGGCACCCTGCTCCTCTCAGGGTTGATCTGGGCATGGTCCTCCCCAGCCAGACAAAGCTCATGTAGGATCTATGGGGGTTCCCCTTCGCTGTCTCACTGCACGAGCCTCACTCCTGGTTCCTCCATCCCTGCTGTGCCCTGGCTCAGGGTTTCAAGCCCAGCTCGGGGACGGTGCAGGAGCTGAACTTCCGCAGCAGCAAGAACGTCTGGGGGTACTTCAGTGTGGCGGCGGCCGGGGGGCTGCACGAGTTTGCCGACTCCCAGTTCGGGCACTGCTTCTCGTGGGGAGAGAACCGGGAGGAGGCCATCTCGTGAGTGTGGGGGGTGGGTCGGAGGGCGGGTGTCCTTGGGAACAAGCAATGCATGGGCTGGGAAAAGTGGCTTTTCTCCCAGGATGGTGCCACTGTGCTGAGCAGCTGGTTTGTGCTGTAGGGGCTGCCTGGCCAAAGCCAGAGCTTCTAGGGCTGTGGTGGTGCTAGAGCCCTAGTTTATCAACCTGATCCTCATGTTGTAGTGCTGTTCTGAGCATTGCTGAGTGCCTGTGAGCAGCAGTGTCCATTCAGGAATGGAACAACATGTAACACGGCTCTCTTGGGTGTTTCAAGTGTTTTATTAAGTAAATTCTTACTGTGGGGCTGTTTTGTGGCCAGGTTGGACTGGACATTCAGCAACCTGGTCTAGTGGAAAGTGTCCCTGCCCACGGCAGAGGGTGGAGAGGGACGATCTTTAAGATCCTTTCCAACCCAAATCACCCAGTGATTCTATTCTGTGAGGGTGCTGGCAGTCCAGGGGCTCATCACCTCAGCAGTTCATCGTCCCACTCCCTGTGGCTCCCCAGTTCCCTCTGCTGAAAGCCAAGCGCTGCCTTCTCAGGCATTAATGGAGGGTTTTGCTCCCTAAAGGAACATGGTGGTTGCCCTGAAGGAGCTGTCTATCCGTGGGGATTTCCGGACCACGGTGGAGTATCTGATTAAGCTGCTGGAGACAGAGAGCTTCCAGAACAACGAGATACACACGGGCTGGCTGGACCATCTGATCGCTGAGAAAGTGCAGGTTGGGGGCACGGGGGTCTCTGGGGCCAGCACTCCCCTCCTGGTCTGGGACCCAAACCCTGTTGGTTTTGCCCCCAGGCAGAGAAGCCGGATACGATGCTGGGGGTTGTCTGCGGTGCCCTGAACGTGGCTGATTCTGCCTTCAGGACGTGCATGACCGACTTCCTGCACACGCTGGAGAGGTGTGGGGTGGGGGCTGCCTGGAGGGGGGCCCCGGGAATGCATGTCATCGAATGGTTTGGGTTGGAAGGGACCTCAAATGCCAGCTAGTTCCCATGGTTGCTCCAATTCCTTCCAGCCTGGCCTTGGACACTTCCAGGGATGAGGCATCCACAGTGGAGACCTGAGTTGTTCTCCCGGACCATGACGTTTTGCACTTTTGCAGCAAAAGCTTTGCCCATCAGGCAGCAGTAGTGCTGTGACAGCCAAGGACAGGGGCTTCTGCTGTCGCTCACAGCTCTGGCTCCTCAGCTGCTGCGCTGTCTGGAGAATGGAAAAGCTTTCCTATGGCTGGGAAAACAGCTTTCAAGGGAAAGTGGCTTGGCTGATGCAGCTTGCTTTTGTTTTTGAGTATCAAGGTTATTCCTCTGGCCTTGGAGGGCGCCTGGGGCTCTCCCACACACCTTATCTGAGTTGTTTTCCCAGTGCTTGGCCTCCCTCCAGATCCGTTTGTACGTGGTGCTCACGTGGGTCACTTAAAGCTGACACTTGTCCCCTCCAGTCGCTGCTGTGCCCTCCCACAGCCAGCTGGGAGCCCACACACCCCGACACCGGCAGCACCACTGACATCCCAACGCTCCGAGAGGCAAGGAATGCCGTGGTGCCTGACCCCTCCGTTGTGTTTCAGGGGGCAGGTGCTGCCAGCAGCTTCCCTGCTCAACATCGTCGACGTCGAGCTCATCTACGAGGGCGTGAAGTACATCCTGCAGGTGAGGGCAGGGCTGTGCTCCCCCCACGCCACCCCAGCCGGCCACGGTGCTGCCCTCCTGTGCTCGAGGAGAAAGGTGCAATAAACACAAGGGTGTCCTTGAAAACTGCTACATAAAAGTGAGGTTAATAACCTCATAATCTTAATAACCTCATTTTAACTAGACAAGCAGTTTCAAACATCCTGTTGCCCTGAGTTTATTAAAGGACTTCCTTTTCTTGCTTTTAAACCCAATTAGCTGAACTTCATGCAAAAGTCCCTAGTCACAATGAAAGCAGCAGGTGAGCCATGAGTTGAACCAGCTCTGGGCTGTGAGTTGAACCAGATCCTTGGTGCAGCCCGAGGTTGCTGCCTCCTTCCCTCCTGGCACAGCCCCATCCCGTGGCACCAGCCCCTGCACTGAGCACAGGGAGATGCTCCTCACACTCTGCCACCCCCACCAGCCCCCAGCACAACCTTTGTGGTGTTTGGGGTGGCACTGAGGGGTCTCCCCACCCACAGGTGGCCCGCCAGTCGCTGACAACGTACGTGATCATCATGAACTGCACGCACATCGAGATAGACGTGCACCGGCTCAACGACGGCGGGCTGCTGCTGTCCTACGCCGGCTGCAGCTACACCACCTACATGAAGGAGGAGATCGACAGGTACCCCCCTCCTCGGAGGGCCCCCATCGACCCTCCCCGCTGACCCGCAGCCGGCCGTGACCCCGTTCCCTCTCCCGAAGGTACCGGATCACCATCGGCAACAAAACGTGCACCTTCGAGAAGGAGAAGGACCCGACGGTGCTGCGCTCGCCCTCGGCGGGGAAGCTGCTGCAGTACACGGTGGAGGACGGAGGCCACGTGGACAAGGGGAAGGTTTTTGCAGAAATTGAGGTGAGTTTTGCAGAAGAGCTGGTCATGGTGTCTGCAGCCCCGGGGTGCTGCTGTCCCGGTGACGGTCTCGTCCCTGCCCGCCCAGGTGATGAAGATCATCATGACGCTGACGGTGGAGGAGGCCGGGAGGGTGCACTACATCAAGCGGCCGGGGGCGCTGCTGGAGGCCGGCTGTGTCATCGCCCGCCTCCAGCTCGATGATCCCACCAAAGTGAAGCCCGTGAGTCTGCTGGGGCCGTGCCACGCTGCTGTCCCCTCCTGCCTGCTCCCAGTCGGTGTCCAGGGGTGCTCCCCGTGGGACAAAGTGGAGGAGCTGCTCTGACTGGGGAGGCACAGGGATGTGTCCTTGTGCCTGGGAGCGTCATGCCATGTCCCCCAGGCAGCTGTGCTGGGGCTTAAGCACTGATCCACATGGATTGCTCTGTGTCAGCATCCCACATGTGCTTACTCGGTGTGCAGAGGCTCACGTGCACTAAAAATGTGCATCTGTAGCAGTAAAATCTCCAGGTTTTCTGTGTGTCTTTCCTGATGAGGCAATGGCAGAGCCATGATGCTGAATGTCAGGTGCTTTCTCCAATATCTAACCCAAAGCAGGCACTGGAGGGGGTTTTACTGGTTCCTCTGGGGCAGCTGCAGCTCTTGGGGGGTCTGACCCAGGTCAGCCCACCTCCCTGTGCCCTCTCCAGGCACAGCCATTCACAGGGGGGCTCCCAGCCCAGCAGACCCTCCCCATCACCGGCGAGAAGCAGCACCAGGTTCTCCGCCATGTGCTGGACAACCTCACCAACGTCATGAACGGGTACTGCCTGCCCGAGCCCTACTTCAAGGCCAAGGTGGGTGCCCTGTGTCCTGCCCTGCTGCCATGTGTTGGCCATGATGGTGAGCCCGGCAGTGCCAGTGGGAGCGGGCAGCACCAGCTTCTGCCCCCACAGGTGAAGGAGTGGGTGGCACAGCTGATGGCCACCCTGCGGGACCCCGCCCTGCCCCTGCTGGAGCTGCAGGAGATCATGACGAGCATTTCGGGACGGATCCCGCTGTCCGTGGAGAAGTCCATCCGGAAGGTGATGGCACAGTATGCCAGCAACATCACCTCGGTGCTCTGCCGCTTCCCCAGCCAGCAGGTGAGCACCACACAGGCTGCACCCAGCTCTGCCCCACTCCTTTTAGCTGGAGCAGGCTGGGAGCCTCTGCCTGAAGGTTTGGCGCCAAGATCTTATGAGAGAGCGAAATGCTTCTGTTTCTATGTGTGTTTCCGTGTGTGTTTCTATGTGTGTTTGCTTTTATGTGTTTTCCTTTATATGTGTGTTCGCTTTTGTATTTATTTGGCACTAAGCATTTTTCACTTTGGGAAAAATCTCCTGGGGGCAAGACTCTGGGTGCAGCAGCCCCATGCCCAGGGAAGGGGGAAGCTGATGCTCTTGTGCCCCTGAGCCACCCTGTCCCCTGTCCCCACAGATCGCCAACGTGCTGGACACCCACGCGGCCACGCTGCAGAGGAAGGCTGAGCGGGAGGTCTTCTTCATGAACACACAGAGCTTGGTGCAGCTGGTGCAGAGGTGAGCCCTGTGCTGTCTGTGGCCCCCTGGTCCCCCCACCATGGCCACTCCCTTGCAGCACGGTGGGGTCTCTGCTCCCCAGGTACCGCAGTGGCATCCGGGGCTACATGAAGACAGTGGTGCTGGACCTGCTCAGGCGCTACCTGCAAGTGGAGATGCAGTTCCAGCACGGTGAGGGCTCAGGGCTCTCTGGAGAGGGGTCTGTGTGGCTCTGGGGGGCTGCAAGGGCTCCTGGGGGGGCTGCAGAGCTCACTGTGCCCTGCCCCACAGCTCACTACGACAAGTGTGTCATCAGCCTGCGGGAGCAGTGCAAACCCGACATGACCCCTGTGCTGGAGAGCATCTTCTCCCACGCCCAGGTGGCCAAGAAGAACATGCTGGTGATCATGTTAATTGTGAGTACAGCCTGTGCTTGAGATGCCAGGAGAAAAGGCTGGTGGCAGGGAAGAGCCTGCGTGCCAAGGCAGCTCTGCTGCAGGCAGCTGTCACAGCCCTGTGCTTTCCCCTGAGATGGGGACTCCTGGGAAACAGCTTTTCTGCTCCTGTGTTTAGTGCATCTCAGGGTTTGGGGTTTGCATTCAAGTGTCCATTCCTGCCTAATTATCCCTTTATTTTAATTATCTCCTCTCTGTTGTGTGGCTACACTTGGGTCTAAGAGCATCTTGCCCACTTTAGTGCCTCAGGTCTTGTCCCCATAGCCTGTGTGGGGTTGGGGCTTGGGATGAAACCATCCTGAGCGGGATGAAGCCATCCCCTGTGGTGCTGGGGTTGGGGATGAATCCATCCTGTGCAGCGAGGAGCCTGAGGCAAGCCGTGGTGCTGTGGCCTTGCAGGACCAGCTGTGTGGCCGTGACCCCATGCTGACAGAAGAGCTGACGGCCATTCTGCAGGAGCTGACACAGCTCAGCAAGACCGAGCACTCCAAAGTGGCACTGAGAGCTCGGCAGGTCAGAGAGCAGCACGTGGTGCCACCCCCATCCCTGTGCCCCTCCCTGTGCCCGCTCTCCCAGCTCCAGCTCTGCCCTTGCAGGTGCTCATCGCCTCTCACATGCCCTCCTATGAGCTGCGGTACAACCAGGTGGAGTCCATCTTCATCTCTGCCATCGACATGTACGGACACGAGTACTGCCCTGAGAACCTCAAGGTTGGGAATTGCACATTTTCTGCAGAGGGAATTCCAGGGGCTTTGGGGAGGGGGTTTGGCTGCAAGTGGTTTAGTCTTAAAAATAGCCAAGAAAGCCCTCAAAGCCTTGCTGCAGTGGCTGTGTGGAGCAGAGGAGGGGTGCACCCCAGTGCTGCCAGTCCCCATCCCGTTTCAGGACTGACATGTGGATCCACATCTGGCTCTGGCAGCTTCCCCACGGTGGGCTGGCTGTCCCGTGGCAGCCCAGTGGCCAGTCCTGCACAGCTCCACATTGAGGGACCCCTCTGGAACATGCCTCCCCCATCCTGTGATGCTGCAAGGGGGTCCCGCTTCATCCTTGCCCGAAATTCTGCGTTCTTCCCCCAGAAACTGATCCTGTCGGAAACCTCCATCTTTGACGTGCTTCCCGTCTTCTTCTACCACAGCAACAAGGTGGTGCGCATGGCATCGCTGGAGGTGAGGGCTGGGGGGCCGTGGGGGGCACCGGAGGACGGGGGATGGCACAGGGGGGGTGGTGTGGTGGGGCAGGGCCAGGGCGGTACCTCCTGCGTGCCCCCAGGTCTACGTGCGGCGCGGGTACATCGCCTACGAGCTGAACAGCCTCCAGCACCGGCAGCTCTCGGACGGCACCTGCCTCGTGGAGTTCCAGTTCATGCTGCCCTCCTCCCACCCCAACAGGTACGGGGGTCCCACCCACCTGTCCTGCTCCCCTGGACATGGTTCTCTTTGCAAAGCTGTTGGGTTTGTACCATCCCCTCCGTGTGAAGCGCGGGGACCCTCAGTGGGAGTCCCACCACGCTGTCCCACTGCCAGTGGAGCAGGATGAGCCCTCTCTGGGCCAGGGTCCCGTGTGGGACCTGTGTGGTCCTGGTTGACCCCAGATGGCTGTCTGTCCCCATGGCTGATGGCTGTCCTGCTCCCCTGGGCAGGATGTCTGTCCCCATCAGCGTCTCCAACCCTGACCTGGCCCGGCACAGCACTGAGCTCTTCATGGACAGTGGCTTTTCCCCCCCGAGCCAGCGGATGGGAGTCATGGTGGCCTTCAGCAGATTTGAGGACTTCACAAGGTGGGGGTGCAGGGACATGTCTGGCTGGTGCACGTGCCCTTTGGGTGCCACTGCAGTCATTGGAGAGCAAAACAGGGTAGAAGAGCCACAGCTGGGGGCAGCTGGGCAGTGCCTGAGGCAGCTCCAGTTCCCACCACAGCTGGAGGCTGGGATTTCTCAGTAGGGTAGTTACCTGGTGGGCACATGTGGCTTTTGGGGACACGTGGCACAAGGGGTTAACCTACATGGCACAGGTTAAATATCTCTGCTTGTTACACAACAGTGCTCAGAGCTGTGTTTCATGGGCTATGGGTTTGCCATGGGCTGGTGGAGCTGGCACATGCCCCGGGCCATTGGCTGCTCCCCATGTCCCTGCCACAGTGGGTCCCTGGTGCTGTCCCCTCAGCACAATGTGCTGGCTGGTCACCCCATCCCTGCTGTTTGGGCAGAAACTTCGATGAAGTGATCTCCTGCTTCGCCAACTCTCCATCGGAGAGCGGGCTCATCAGCGAGGCACGAGCCACCATCTACGAAGAGGAGGATGCCAAGGTGGGCATGGTGCTGCTGCTGACCCTCCCAGCCAGCGCTGGGGTGGCAGTGGTGCTGCTGGTTTGGGGTTGACTGCGGGGTTTTGTTCCCAGAACATCCGAGAGGAGCCAATCCACATCCTCAACATCGCGCTCTGCTCAGCCGACCACATGGAAGACGAGAAGCTGGTGCCCATCTTCAAGGCCTTTGCCCAGTCCAAGGTCTGTCCCTGGGGCTGGGCCCCCTTTTACAGACCCCCCAAGCCAGGGCACCATGTGTACCCCAAGGCATGCCTCGTCTCCGTGCAGTGCTCCCCAAAAGGCTATAGCTGGGGTGTTGTGGGCTGCCATGGTGGAGAGGGAGCTCTCACGGCTGGTGAAATCTTCTGTTTCCATGTAGAAAAATATCCTTGTTGACTGTGGCCTGCGGAGAATCACGTTCCTCATTGCCCAGCAGGTGAGTGCAGAGTGAGACACTGCCATCCATAAATACCTTATAGACACAGCACTGAGTGATGGATGAACCCACTGTGCATCAGGAGCTGGGAATTAATTAATGAGGGATTCAATGAGTGATTTATCTCCTGTATCATCCTTTATGCTGCTCATGCCTCCAGTAAAGTGGTTCCTGCAGGGCCACTCCATAGATTTAAGCTGCCTTTAAAAGGCATCATAGAATCATTATAGAGTCAGAATGGTTCGGGTTGGAAGGGACCTTAATGCCCATCTCATTCCACCCCTCTGTCATGGGCAGGGACACCTTCCACCAGACCAAGTGGCTCCAAGTCCCATCCAACCTGGCCTTGGACACTCCCAGGGATGGGGCAGCCACAGCTTC
>JAWWEU010000037.1:10219237-10246689 GCA_035583155.1 Acropternis orthonyx | reverse complement strand
GCCTTGGACACTCCCAGGGATGGGGCAGCCACAGCTTCCCTGGGCACCCTGTGCCAGGGCCTGCCCACCCTCACAGGACAGAATTTCTTCCTAGAATTTAATCTAACCTGTTCCTCCCAGCCCTTTTCCCTTTGGAGAGTGAAGCCCGCAAGGTGTTTCCTTTCTAATGAATCCACTGAAAATCAGAACAATCCTCTGCATTTCAGGACTATTCATGTTGTGTTCTCTCTGCCTTCTGCTCTAGAGAGAATTCCCAAAGTTTTTCACATTCAGAGCCAGAGATGAGGTAAGAGTGGGTGGGGATGGAGCCTACCCGGTGCTGGCCCTGCTCTGGCTCAGCTCTGGCTCACGGCCGTGCCGGGGCAGTTCGCAGAGGATCGGATCTACCGGCACCTGGAGCCGGCGCTGGCGTTCCAGCTGGAGCTGAGCCGCATGCGCAACTTCGACCTGACGGCCATCCCCTGCGCCAACCACAAGATGCACCTGTACCTGGGGGCTGCCAAGGTGCAGGCGGGCGCCGAGACCACCGACTACCGCTTCTTCATCCGCGCCATCGTGCGCCACTCCGACCTCATCACCAAGGCAAGGCGGCGTGGGCTGTCCCTGGGGGCACCTTTTGGGGACAGGGGTGCTCTGGCCACGGCTGAGCCACTTGGGCCACCGCAGGAGGCCTCCTTCGAGTACCTGCAGAACGAGGGCGAGCGGCTGCTCCTGGAGGCGATGGATGAGCTGGAGGTGGCCTTCAACAACACCATTGTCCGCACTGACTGCAACCACATCTTCCTCAACTTTGTCCCCACTGTCATCATGGACCCCTCCAAGGTGTGTTTCTCAGGGTCCTGCTTCCTGCTGTCTGCGTGCTGCTGATCTGGGGACGGAGGTTCTGTCGTCCCCTGTGCTCGGTACCATGAATGTGGAAGCCAACCCCTACCTGTCTCCCTCTCCCCAGTGGAGAGGGCAGATGGCAACACCTGGGGGGTGGAGGGATAGGGAAAGGGAAGGGGCTCTCCAGAGCAAACTCAGAATGTCTGTTTGGGGTGGAGATGCCACAGGGCTGTTCCAGCCTTGGCATCATGGACTGGAGGGCAGCGCTGTCCCAGGAGCCACTGACCCGTCCGTGTGCCCTGCCCTGCCCAGATCGAGGAGTCGGTGCGCTCCATGGTGATGCGCTACGGCAGCCGCCTCTGGAAGCTGCGGGTCCTGCAGGCCGAGGTGAAGATCAACATCCGCCTGACTCCCACTGCCACTGCCATCCCCATCCGCCTCTTCCTCACCAACGAGTCCGGGTACTACCTGGACATCAGCCTCTACAAGGAAGTGAGGGACCCTGGCAGCGGCAGCGTGAGTAACCACAGTGCCCGCTGCAGGAACCCACTGTTGGCCACGGCAGGGCCTTGGGGGGCTCCTGCACAGCTCCTTGTGCATCTGCAGCACTGGTCTGTCCAGGACCCCCACACCTTCCAACAGCATTCCCAGGGCTGGGCTGGTTTCACTCCCCTGCTTTGTCCCCCTGAAGTAGTGGGGGGTGATTTGGGAATACGATGGAGGAAGCTGGTGGCTCAGTCCATCTGAGCACAGGAGGTGCTTCTCAACCATTTTGTCTGTTGGTTAAAGCCACCTGAAGCTCAGCCCCTATGTCTCTTGGCACTCAAAGTAGTTGGCAAAGTGGTGATTGGTCAAAGGTTGGACTCCATGAGGTCTTTTTCAACCTATAAAATGTGCTGAGCTCTATCCAGTTGGGCTACTCGGGGTGATGCTGGTGTGGAGTTGGGCGGATTTAGGTCTGGGAGGTGAGGGTTATGGTGTCACTGGTACTTGCAGCACACCAGTGTGACACTGACCCTTCAGTAGCAAAGAGTGGGGTGGAAAATGATGCTCAAGGCACAGGCATGAGCACCTTGGCTAGGCAGAATTCCAGCATCACACTGGGGGAAGGCAGCCAATGCTGTGCCCTTCTCTCCAGATCATGTTCCAGTCTTATGGGGACAAGCAGGGGCCGCAGCACGGGATGCTCATCAACACCCCCTATGTGACCAAGGACCTGCTCCAGGCCAAGCGGTTCCAGGCACAGTCCTTGGGCACCACCTACGTGTATGACTTCCCAGAAATGATCAGGCAGGTGAGTGTGGCTGAGCAGAAAAAGCTCTGAATTAATTGCATTTGTTCTTCAAACTCACCTTTCCTAAATATTCCCATTTCAGGAAAAGACCCCTCTCCCCTGAGCTATAAAAAGGAAAAGAGCCAAAACTCCAACATTTTTGGTTACATGAAATATTTCTAAACCAATTCCTAGCTCTTGGAATTCCTGCCCCTCTGGGCCCATGGCAGGAGATTGGGACTAGATGGTCTTTAAAGTCTCTTCCAACCCAACCCATTCCAGGATTTGATGATTCTTGCAACTTGCCCTGCTTTCACTCATGGGGGATGTGAACCTGAAGTGGGGGGCTCTGGCACAGAGTTTTGTTCCTCCCAATCCCTGCTCCAGGAGTGTGTGTTGGGCAATATCCTGGGGACTGGCCCAGCCCCTGCCTCCAGCTCATCCCGAGCACGGTGTCTCCACAGGCTCTCTTCAAACTGTGGGGCTCCTCAGACCTCTACCCCAAGGACATCCTGACCTACACTGAGCTGGTGCTGGACTCACAGGGGCACCTTGTGCAGATGAACAGGGTCCCTGGAGGGAATGAGGTAGCAGGGGATGATTTGGGAATGGTGGGGGGGCGGCCAGCAGGTGGGGATGGCTGGTGGCTCAGTCTGGCTGTGATTAGAGCCTGGGAGATGTTCCTCAACCACCTTGTCTGTTGGTTAATGCCACCTGCAGTTCAGCCCTATATCTCTTGGATGTGGCGTTTGGTTGGCAAGGTGGTGACCGGTCCAAGACTGGACTTGATGATCTTGGAGGTCTTTTCCAGCCTCAGCGATTCTGTGACTCTCCAGAGGATTCCATAACCTTGTGCTGTTTTGGGGCAGGTGGGGATGGTCGCTTTCAAAATGAGGCTGAAGACCCCCGAGTACCCCGCGGGCCGGGACATTGTGCTCATCTGCAATGACATCACGCACAGGATCGGCTCCTTCGGGCCCGAGGAGGACCTGCTGTTCCTGCGGGCGTCGGAGCTGGCGCGGGCCGAGGGCGTGCCCCGCGTCTACATCGCGGCCAACAGCGGCGCCCGCATCGGCTTCGCCGACGAGGTCAAGCACATGTTCCGGGTGGCCTGGGTGGACCCCGCCGAGCCCTACAAGGTGTGTGGGCACCTCCCTACAGGGTGGGAGGGCTTGGCTGGGGAAGGAAGGACCGGAGCTAAACTGGGACAGCAAACTGTGGGATCAGAGAGGGGGGTGAGCCCCCACCGGCACCCAGCACTGTGGGGACGGTTCCCTCCACTCTCCCCAACGGGGTGGAGACAACGGTGCCGGTGGTGGCACAGCTGCTCTGTCCAGACCTGGTCCCTCAGCCACTGGTGATGCTCAGTGAGGGTTTGGAGGGCAGCCATGTCCCTCATGAGTGTGGGCGTGGTGAGTTCTGCAGCTCATCCTCCTCTTTCTTTTCAGGGGTTCAGGTACCTGTACCTGACTCCCCAGGACTACACACGGATCAGTGCCATGAACTCGGTGCGCTGTGAGCACGTGGAGGAAGGTGGTGAGTCCAGGTGAGCCCTGGTGGTATCCCATGGAGCACATGGAGCCACCCCAGGCCCTGCCCACCAGGATGCAGCTCCCACCTCCTGACTCAGCAGCTGCAGGTGAGTTCTTCTCTTGGTCCCACCTACACCGAGGCTCTGCTTTCCCCACAGGTATGTCCTCCTGGACATCATTGGGAAGGACAATGGATTTGGGGTGGAAAACCTCAGAGCTGCCGGCACCATCGCGGGGGAATCCTCCCGTGCCTACGAGGAGATAGTGACCATCAGCATGGTACAGCCGGGCCCTTCCCTGCTCCTCCCCTCTCTCCTGCTCACTTTTGAGGTCTCCCTGGGAGGGGTCACAGGATGCAACAAGGAGGCAGATCCCTTCAGGGCATCCTCCTGCAGGTGTTCGTGGTCTGTCCTGCACCCTGTCCCCCCAGTGACCCCACTGTCCTTGTGTGTGTGCCCAGGTGACCTGCCGTGCCATTGGGATTGGTGCCTACCTGGTGAGGCTGGGCCAGCGTGTCATCCAGGTGGAGAACTCCCACATCATCCTCACGGGTGTCACGGCTCTCAATAAGGTACAGAGCTCTGGCCAGGAGTCCCCTGTAGCACTGTCCCTCACACCACGCCCTGCGTGGGCTCCTTCCCTGTCCCAGGGGAAGAGGTGGCAGCTCCCTGCACATCACCTATAGAATGTGCTCGTGCAGAGGTTTGGATTAACAGAGAGAGCAAGGGAGCAGCCCCTGTGGCAGCTGAGCCCCGTCTGCTTTGTTGGGAACTCTGTCTAGGTGTTGGGCCGGGAGGTTTACACCTCCAATAACCAGCTGGGAGGAGTGCAGATCATGCACAACAACGGCGTTTCCCATGTCACCGTCCCAGACGACTTCGAGGGGGTCTACACCATCCTGCAGTGGCTCTCGTACATGCCCAAGGTAGGAGGGTGCTGCAGGATGGTGGTGGGGGTGTGTGTTACCCCACAGCTGGCTGGTGACCTGCCCTTTGGGGTCTTCCTTGCAGGATAACCAAAGCCCGGTGCCCGTCACTGCCATAAGTGACCCCATCGAAAGAGAAATCGATTTTGTCCCTTCCAAAGTGCCCTATGACCCCAGGTGGATGCTGGCAGGGAGACCCCATCCAAGTAAGTGAGGGCAACCCCGAGGCCTTTGTGGCACTGCTCCCAAATGTATCTTGTAGGTGCAACCCCCCCGTGCTGGTGCAGAATGTGTTTTGGCCATGGGTTCGTGCACAGGGAGCCCTTCAGTGCTCACCCTTGCACCATTCCATGTTTTCCTGTGCTCCACAGCTCTCAAGGGGACCTGGCAGAGTGGCTTCTTTGACCAGGGCAGTTTCATGGAGATCATGAAGCCGTGGGCTCAGACAGTTGTGGTTGGCAGGGCGAGGTACTGCCGGGAGCAGGGCAGGGAGCCCGCACGTGTGGCCAGGCACACTCGAGCCCTGGCGCTGCTCTTGGGAGGGTGGAGCGGGAGCAGCTGTGTGGCAGGCCTGGGATGCAGCACAGAGGGGAACTGTCCTCTGCTGAGCCCACCCCATCCCACCCCACTGCAGACTGGGGGGTCTCCCCGTGGGCGTCATCGCTGTTGAGACCCGCACTGTGGAGGTGACGATCCCTGCAGACCCCGCCAACCTGGACTCGGAGGCAAAGGTGTGTGGGGAGACCTTAGTGAGGCCAAGCAGCACGTGAGAGGAGGCTGGAGGTGGGAGCAGGAAAAAGCTCAGTAGAATTCTTTGGCATGTCTGAATTTTCCTTAATTCTGGTGAACTCAAGGGTGCTGGGCCAGTTTGTTTCAGCTCTTTCACACCATGTGCTGCTGACCTACAGTGTGATGTGCTGGGAAGAACTGGCACATTCTCAGAGCTGCTGCTCACTGTCTTTTCCAGATAATCCAGCAGGCTGGGCAGGTCTGGTTCCCAGACTCTGCTTTTAAAACAGCCCAAGCCATTCGGGACTTCAACCGCGAGCACCTCCCGCTGATGATCTTTGCCAACTGGAGAGGCTTCTCCAGTGGCATGAAAGGTACCTGTGCTTGGGATGCCCAGATTCCCATGCCATGACATACTGCCAGCATCCCTGCCACTCCACGGGGTCCTGGAATGTCCCAGCCTACCAGGGTCCTGCCCACACTGCTCTGGGATGTGAGGCTGGGCTGGGAAGGTGATGGGGCATTGCAGGGCCAGGGTCCCAGGGGTTGGTGGCTCCCTGTTGGGCTGCTTTTGGGGAGCTTGTTTGTCTCTCCAATGGAGGAGGTGGCTTTGGGCAGCTGGAGGAGGCTGGGGCAGTGCCAGGCCCATGGCAGTGGGGTCACCCAGCCACGGAGTCCCTTTGGCTTGCAGACATGTATGACCAGATGCTGAAGTTCGGCGCCTTCATCGTGGACAGCCTGCGGGACTTCAGGCAGCCCGTGCTGGTCTACATCCCCCCGCATGCAGAGCTGCGGGGGGGCTCCTGGGTGGTCATCGACCCCACCATCAACCCCCTGCACGTGGAGCTCTATGCTGACAAGGAGAGCAGGTCAGCACCCCAAACCCGTGGGTGTCCCCCACAGCCCCTGTAAGGGGAGAGAGAGCTGGGGCAGGGGGCTGCAGAGGCGCAGTCCCCTGGCAGGGACCTTCTGTCACTTGGGATGTCTGTTCTTAACCCTTTCAAAGCTATCAGTGACCAGTTCCAAGGTTCTTGCAGAGCAGCATGGCAGGTATCATAAAATAGTGGATAGGCTTGGGATATGCCCAAGGTATCTCCTTGGAATATCCTCCTGCCTCCAGCAAAGGCTGTGGGAGAGGAAAAAGACAGTTCTGGGGTCAGGGGGCCTTTTCTCTAACCTGAGTTAATGCACACTGGAGTGAGCTGTGAGGAGTGGGAAGACAGACAAGCATCCCAGACTGGAAATAAGACCCTTTTAGGTTTTATTTCCCTAATTCTCAGAAGAGAGAGCTGCCACTCTTCCATTAGGATTTATTCTACCATGAAGAGCAGTCTCTGCTTTACTGAACTTTCCTTCCAGGGGAGGTATTTTGGAGCCTGGAGGAACGGTGGAGATCAAGTTCAGAAAGAAGGATTTGGTGAAGACCATGAGAAGGATTGACACAGTCTATGCCAAGCTCGTTGAGCAGCTGGGTAAGGGGAGTGGGTTTCGGGGCATTGGTGGTGATAAGTTAAAATATAAGGCTCACACACTATTGCAGCAGCCACCAGGAGATCCTTTAGTATTCCTCTAGGAAAAATCTTTATGGCTTTCCTGATGGTGGAGCCAAGAGAATATGGTGGTACTTTAGAAAACTGGTATGTCCTGGGAACTCTGTAATTGGGGCTGGGGTCTTCTCCCATGTTTTGAGATGAAGAATGGCAGTGGCCACGCTGAATCAGTACCCAAAGCACTGGGGGGTCCTTGCCCCTCCACCCTGCTACAGCTCAGTCCCACAGAGTCCTTGCAAACGCGAGGTCACACTGAACACAGTGTGACCCTTCTGTGGCCGTGGGGTCTGTGGCTGGGCTCTGGTGTATCCCATGTCCCCATGGGGAGGCTGATGTGGGAGCACAGAGAACCCCCGCGGCTGCCCCGCCGGGGCCGCTCAGCGCAGCCTGTGCCGCAGGGACCCCCGAGCTGCCGGAGGCGCGGCGCAGGGAGCTGGAGAAGCAGCTGAAGGCGCGGGAGGAGCTGCTGCTGCCCGTGTACTACCAGGTGGCCGTGCGCTTCGCCGACCTGCACGACACGCCGGGCCGCATGCAGGAGAAAGGCGTCATCACGGTGAGCCCGCGCGGCTCGGGGCAGGCAGCAACCAGGCTGTCCCTGCCCGTGCTGCCCTGACCCCCTGGAGCTGTGGGGTGAGCACGTGGGCTCCTGCTCCTCCTGCAAAGGCAAACCAGGCCGTGCCTGTTCCCCCAGGACATCCTGGAGTGGAGGGTCGCCCGCTCCTTCCTCTACTGGCGGCTGCGGCGGCTGCTGCTGGAGCAGGCGGTGAAGGTGGAGGTGCTGAAGGCCAACAGTGAGCTCAGCCACATCCACATCCAGTCCATGCTGCGGCGCTGGTTCATGGAGACGGAGGGAGCTGAGAAGGTCCGTCCCACCCCAACTTCCTGGGGCATCCCCAGGGCTCTCACCTTGCTCTGTCATCACTCAGATGTTTTGGGGGTGCCTCCCTGAAGGTTTAACTGTGTGATGGGAATGTGCCAGGGTGGACAGCTGAGCAGCCTTGAGCCTGGGGAGGTCTCTCCAAATCAGGTGACCCCAGATGGGAGCTGATGCTCAGCAATAGCAAGGTGTCCCCAGATGGACACTTTCCATCATGACGGGGCTTCCCAGGGCAGATGAGAGACTTGGGGTCTTTGCATCTGAGCTGCTTTCAAATGACACACACGTCTCCGTACCAGTCTTGTGCTTGCTGAACCAGGAAGCGATGACATGCAAAGGAAACATGTTTTACCTTACCTTTTTTCCTTTCAAACAGTGTGCAAAGGTTTCCCGAGTTTCAGTTTCCAGACTGAACCTCTTACCTCGTGGCTGTAACGTGGGAGTGGGGGATTGTGCTGTGCCATATGTGCAGGACTGGGGAGGGAAATCCCATTGCCTGGTTTTGAGGCTGCAGGAGGAAGGGGGGGCTCAGGCTGGGCAGGCAGCAGGACCCCCCTGCCCACGGTGCTGCTCTCCCCAGGGCTACCTGTGGGACAACAACCAGGTGGTGGTGGAGTGGCTGGAGAAGCACATGCAAGAGGACGAAGGCACCCAGTCGGTCATCAGGGAGAACATCAAGTACCTGAAGAGGGATTACATCCTCAAACACATCCGGAGGTGAGGGGCCGTGGGAGCCGGGATGAGGAGGGGGCTGCTGATCCCTGGGATGGGAGCAGCAGTGGGTGGAGAGAAGGCGGTTCTTTCTGCAGCCTCCCAGCCAGCTGCCCTCTCCCCTCTGCCTTGCAGCTTGCTCCAAGCCAACCCCGAGGTGACCATGGACTGCATGGTGCAGATGGCCCAGCACATCACCGGTGCCCAGAAGGCCCAGGTGGCCCATCTCCTGTCCACGGTGGACAATGATGACCCCTCCTGAGCCAGGGCTGGCCCCGTGCAGGGCAATCCCCCTGGGGCAGGAGGGGCACCGGGACATGGCCCTGGAACTGAAGCCTTGGACTCTTCCTCATGTGCCTAAATAAAGGAAGACAGTGATTGCATTTTAAGCCATGGAGATGATCTTGCCATCCATGCAGAGGCTGCTCTGGCACAGGGGTGTTCACCAGAAGGGTGGCTTTGCAAAAGATAAACTTCTCCCAAGCCAAGCCTGGAGTCTGGACCTGATGCAGAAGTCAGGTTTAATAGGAATCTAAGATCTTTTACTGCGTTTCAGTTGCAAAGCCTGACCTTGATCTTTAAAACAAGTACCAGGTCAGACATGTCTCATGGGACTGGACAGAGCTGGAGGTTCGAGCCCACTGGCCCAGGGGCTGCAGGGAGCAGGATGGAGCAGGAGAAGGAGGTGTCTGTGTGGCCGGGCCGGAGCTGCGCAGGCACCAACACGAGGAAGTGAACACCCTGCGAGCAGCAGCCTCAAACTGATGGTTTATAAACTGAGAGGAGCAATTTGTCTTGTCCTTCCCCTTGCTGGAGGCCGAAAAGGAGACGTGACTGAGTAGCTGATGGCCAGAAAAGACCCAAGTGAGCTCTTCTGGGAGCTGTTGCAAATGGGAATGTCAAAGGATCCACCACTGACTGAGCTGACTGTTCCTCTCGCCCGCCTCATGTCCTTTCTGGCTCCTGTGGAAGATGGAGAGGAGGGAGGACACAGCTCCAGCTGCTCCTGCCCCAGAGATCTGGTTCCTCCTCGGAAGCACAGGAGCCAGAGGATGGGAGCTCACAGGGTAACATCACCTGCCTGTGCCTTGCTTCTCAGATGGCCTTTAATCATCTTGGTCATGGAGGGGGCATTTGAACGTGTGCTTTCCAGTGCCTCTGGCTGTGTCACTTCACCAGCACAGGGGTTACCTTTGGCTCACAAAGGAGAAGGAGGAGGAGGAGGATGGTGGTGGAAGGAGGGACAGTGCTGGTGTTGCTGTCGGGGTGAAGGTGTTGGACACCTCCCTGGTCATGGAGGGGGCTCCCTGTCCTGGGGTGGGAAGGGCCCTGTGAGACACTTCCTGGGATGAAAAGTGTTGCTGCTGATGCTCCTGTGCAGGAGCCAAACCAGCAGCAATAAAGTGGGCTCAGCTCCAGGGAAGGGTTCCCCACCTCTGTGTCTTCTGTCCTTCTGTACAAGCGTGGTGGAGCTGAGCAGGGGCTGGTGCCTCTGGCCCCTTCCCTGTGCCACAGGACCTGCCGGGGTGTGGGGCAGCTCCGAGCATCCCTCCTGCCAGCCCCTGTCCCACACCACAGCTCTCCCTGGTCTTTGGCTGCAGAGGGTCTGAGGAACAGGGGGACAGGCAGATTTGAGCCAAGGCTACACCTGTAGAACTGTGTCTGTAAAGGGAACGAATCCTAGGAAAATCCAGGATGGCTCTGGCAGCAGAGCAGTTATCACCCAGCACACCCTGAACGACCCGGGCTGAAGTGCTAAGGAACATTTATTTAGAAAAACAGAGACAGCAGAGATGACACAGCAAATGATCATCAATCACATTTGTCCTTGAACAATAAATTACGACATGGAGCTCCCTGCCCTTGGGAAGAGGTTTCCACAGATGGGTGTGCTGGGAGGAGACAGGCCCAGATGGTTTCCATCCCTGGTCTTCACAGCAGGGATTTTGAGGCAAGAAGGTGCCCACTGGGTCTCTCCAGCATCCTGCACCTTCCAGGTTTGGTCCATGGATGGGGAGGGGAGAGAGGAGCCTGCAAGCACCTGGATATGACACTGGAAAATTCTATTAATGCACAGGAACAGACAAAACCCCAGATATAAATATCCCTTTGTGTCAGAGGTATAAGTGGACTAAATGCTAAATCCCAACTTATTTTCAGATGCTTCATTGCATTTCTGCAACCTGTTACCGAGTACAAAGGTTTGAAAAGCTAAAAAAAAAAAAAGCTACATTAGAATAAGTTTTTCTCAGTTAATTAGGAAAGACAGACCGTTATGAATGGTACAGTGACAATATTTGGTCTCTGAATTTTTTTAAAAAACAGGAGTTTCACAGTATCAAAAGTGCTTCTTAAAGAAATGTAGTGTAGAGACTGTGACGAGCTGGTTGTATTTCTGATGCTGAATAATTTAGTGGCTGTAAACCAGGTTACTGCAGCATTATAAAACTTGAACAGTGCTCAATAATTTCTTTTCATAACAATAAATATAAATAAATTTACAAATAGTAATACTGCCTAGCACAAGAATAGACAGAAGCACAATACACAAGACTATAAACAAATCTATTTATTTTTAAAATCCTAAAAATAGGCATAATTCCTAAAACCTTCTAGCCAGTGTAGTAGTTCAGTAGTACCACTTCCTTCAGGGCTTTGTTTTTCAATCTAGATACAACAGTTTTCTGCTGTGGGGTTGAGTTTTCCTTTTGAGTCTCTTTGCTCCTTTTCTCCTACCTCGGAACAATAAATTAACAGCGGTTCCGTCAGAAAAGTGTGAGCGGTGCAAACGTCTCCAGGGACTTGTTCAGCAGCAGCAGCAGGGGTTCGGCACATTGCGGGGAAAAGTGATCCAGCAGGTGCACGATGAATTATTCTGGGCTCCAGCTCGGTGCTGAGCAGCCCGGGGTGGCTCCTGTGAAGGTGGTGACTGGCCAGCACGTCCGGGTCACGGGCGACAGCAAATGTATGTCCCTCAGCGGGGTTAATTTCAGCTCATTTGCACTCCAGTGAAAGATCCTGCTGTCTGATGCCTTCCAGGTCCCTCTGGAGAGCTCACCAGCCCCACAGCACAGGTGTCCCTGCCCTTTCCTCGCTGTTGCCACGGGAGAAAGTGGTTCTACCAGGCCCGGTTGGATGTATTTTGGCCTCCCGCGCTGTAAGCAGCCGACACGTCCCGGGTGTCGGGGTCCACGGCGCGGGGCAAAGCTCAGAGCAGGGGGATGGCTTTGTTGCCCTGGGGGGCCATGTACTGAGCGGCTGCCACGTTGTCCAGGGTGGTGTAGGTGGTGTAGAGGCCGGTGACCTGCAGGTCTGGGAAGGAGCTGCCGCTGGACACGGGCGTGAGGCCGGGGGTGCCCAGGTCGCAGTCGGAGAGGTGCAGAGGGGACGTGCTGAAGGCACCCAGGGTGTCCAGGCTGAAGCTGTCGTCCTTCATCTCCTCCCAGATGTTACCTGGCGCAGATCAAACCCTGCTCACAGCAGCACGCCCCTCACCCCTGGGCACTGTGTGTAGGTCACCCACTTCCGAGGGTGACTCAAGGGCTTCACCCACTGCTCGGGGGCGGGACCGCTGTGGTGTGAGGGCAGCCAACGTGTCTGTTCCCCACAAATCCCCTGGTGCCAGACCTTTCTGGGCTAACCAGCCCCCCAGGGGCTGCTGCACCAGGCATTGCCGTAAGCCAGGGAAGTTCTCCTTGCACAGAAAGGGAACACCAAGGCACAAGCAGAGCTCTGTTTTCCCGTGGGCAGAGAGATGTGATGTCCCAGATCCAGCTGTTGGACATCCCTGCTTACATCCCCCGCACTGGAGCCACGAAGGTGGCTTGCTGTCCCACCCGGCACAGGGACAGAATCCATCCTGGAAGGCCAGGGGGGAGTCACACTGCAGTGGCCACCACCCAGCACCGCGCTCAGCTCCGTCCCACCCCACCCCAGAGGACCCTGCTGGGATGTTCAGTGACACCCAAGCCCAGCCCTGCCCGTACCTTGCAGCGCGAAATCCACGATGCTGGGGTCCAGGGCATCCACCTCCGTGCTCAGGTCGGCCGGCACGCTCGGGAATTCCGGGGGGGCCCGTGCCAGGGGGTGGCGGGGCAGGGGGCTGCGGCGCAGCTCGGGCAGCGTGTGCAGCGGCGGCGTCTGCGCCGGGGCCGGAGAGTTGGGGGCGAGGCGAGCCTGGGTCTGCAGCTGGTGGTGCAGGGGCAGGGACTGCAGGGACAGCGTCATGATGGGCTGAGGCTGGAGCTGGGCCACGGGCAGCCGGCCCTGGGCAGTGGCCATGTGGCTCAGGGCGGGCACCTCGGGCTCTGCCTGCTTGCTGGGCCGCCGGCAGCTCTCGGGTCTGTCGGTGATCAGCTTGTCCAGCTCCTCTGCAGGGGCAGTGCCCGTTCCCAGGGAGGAGAAGAGACAGTTTAACCCATTTATTGGAGCAGGGATGGGCCAAAGCGCTCACAGGTGAGCAGAGCCTGTGCCATACAACTGACCTCACCACGTGAGACACAGCACAGCTCAGGCTGTGCAGGGAGCAAAGAAGTGCCATCCCCTTCCTCGCCCTCAGCCCTTACCCAAGTCCACTTTGCTGACTGAGCTACAGAAACAATTACAAGACTTACACAGAGCAATAAAACCACCCCCCCCATGGCAGCTCCCGCTCAGGTGCAGAACTATCCTGTGTGTCTCTGCCCACAGGGACACTCTGAATTCTGCTTGTCTCTCGTGAGAGATCCCTGACAGTTTTGCTTTTAAACAAACACAACTAATTTATCACGGGTTGTACGCTACCGATTCTGCAGCAAAAAACTGTTGATTTTGTCAATACCGAGCGCCTGAAAGCTTCAAAAACACGTTTCTTTATAAATATTGATCAGAAAGGCTTAATAAAGGGAGGGTTTTGCAGAAGAACAGGCAAGAAGACGCAACACTATAATTAGTGACGCTAATTATAAGTGAGGCTGTGGCTGTGCGGGAGGGGGCGGGGAGATAAAAGCCCTACCTGGGTTGGCCATGCTCCTGTGAATGGCAGCCAAGTCCTTCCTCTTCCACTTCTGCATCTCCTCTTCCATCTTGTCGATCTTGGCGGGGTTGAGGGCCCACAGACAGCCCTTGCGGGAGGTGCCGCTCAGCTTGTTCTCCACCTTCTCGAAGCACTTGTTGAGGGACAGGTTGTGGCGCACCGAGTTCTTCCAGCCGTCCGGGGCTGTCTGGAGGGGAAGGGGTCACACACACCAGCCGTGAGCCAGGCATTTGGGGGGGCTGCACCCCCACCCTGGGGCTGCACAGCTACCTTGAAGTAGGGGAAGTGCTCCTTCATGAAGCTGTAGATCTCGCTCACGGGGAGGCTCCCGGTCTTGCTGTTCTTCAGAGCCATCGCGATCAAACAGCTGGGACGGGGAAAGGCAGGGCAGGACTGAGCCACCATGGATGGGGTGGGTTGGAAGGACCTTGAATGCCATCTCATCCCACCCCCTGCCACGGGCAGGGACACCTCCCACCAGCCCAGGTTGCTCCAAACCCCGTCCAGCCTGGCCTTGGACACTCCCAGGGCTGGGGCAGCCACAGCTTCTCTGGGCACCCTGTGCCAGGGCCTGCCCACCCTCACAGGGAGGAATTTCTTCCCGGCATCTCATCTAAATCTTCTTTCTTTCAGTTTAAAGCCATTCCCTCTCCTCCTGCCACTCCAGGCCTTCTGGTCTAGCAACCTTGGACCCACCTCTCCAGCCAAAAACAGCTGGCTGACCCTTGGATTCCTGTTCCCAAGGGCTCAGAAGTCACCCTGTGATCCTCAGAGTTTACTCCACCTTTACACTGATATCCAGAATTAGTTTCTCATTCGCCCCTGGGTGGTGGCATTTTTGTTCCCTCAAAAGGAATCAAACACCCCTGCAGTGCCACAGCCACTCCCCACTCACCTGTAGGAATAGATGGGCTTGGGGTAATGCTTTGGATGCAGCTCCTGGGCAGAGTGAGGAGCCAGGCGTGGCTGGGAATAGTGTGGCTGTGTCCCATAGGATGGGTTGTAGATTCCTGCTGGGTTACACTGTGTGCAGGAGGGAAAGAAGGGAAACGCTGGATGCAAAATATCTGTATGTAGTTTTAGGGATGTTTCATTGTGGGGTTTTTGAAAGATTTCTGCATATGATCTTGGCAGGCAGTTCAGGACAGACAAGACACACATGGCAGTACCTGTTGGGTGTTCTGGGCCAGGGCAAACACCTGCTGGGAGTGAGGAGGAGGAGGAGGAGGAGGAAAGAGTTGCTGCTGTGTTTGTAGACCAGGAGACAGTTGCCCAGCCACGGCGTAGGGGCTCATCTGCTGAGAGAGACACACCAGTTGTGGCACTCCTGCACTCCCACCACCTTTTCCTAAGAGGTGTGGCAATAATGGGCCATCAAGGCCTGCTCTTACGTTTGCTCCGTGTGTTGAAATAGAATTGAGTCCCAGGATTCCCTGGGGAAGGCTGGCCTGGACATGGATCATCGCTCCAGGAGCTCCTGTCGAGTGCAGGGTGTTTGTCACAGGACCTGTGCGGAGAGAGGAGGGCAAGGAATGTTCTCATGGAAGTACTTCAGGAAAAAGAGCTGACACCAGCTTTTAATGGATGCAGCTGAACACAGCCAAGCTCTGGAGTGGATAATCACACCTCTCTGCCTTTCCCAATCACACCTTTCTGCCTTCCCATCCCTACAGAACCCCCAGAGCATTTCACAGCCTGCAAAGGTCACACCAGCTGGTTCTACAACTCCTGACCCAGGGAGTGAAAGGTGGCAGCTGCTTTACAGCCTGTGGGGGGGTTACAGACTGTGTCTTACAAAAGGAAAACCTCTTCAGCACTGCCTGTGCTCCAGGATTTGTGCCCCAAAGCAGGTGGGACGATGCTGCAGGGAACAAGAGGGTTTACCTAAAGGATGTTCGTAAAGGAAAGAGAGGGGTTCCATGAAGTCAGGCTGTAAATCTGAATGAAGCAAAGAGGGAGGAGGTGAATCAGGGGCTCTTGGTTTTACCAGTGTTAAAACAAAGCAGAACCACTAATTACCTAATTCCAAAGCTGTTGAAAACCTCTGAACACCAAGTCTTAAATATCTGGGCCAGAGTTCACCCAACAAGGCACCAGCAACTGCACTGAGCAGAAATTCCCACGGGATCCAGGGATCTGCTGTCAGTGCTTGGGCTCTCCCTCCCGGAATGAAGGAAGGGGATCAGCAGTGCCCTTATCAGAAGCCAAAAGGCTCCAGGTCTTTGGACAGGAAGCAAAATGTAAAGCACTTAGAAGGAATCCACTAATAGGAAAAGGAGCTGTGGGAGGGGAGAGAGGGAGGGGCAGGGTGGGGTGTTAAGGAGCAGTTATTCCCAATCCCAACATCACCTGGCTGCTGGAGCATGGCATTCTGGGCCCCCAGGCTGAAGTCCATCCTCCCACTGGCCATCTGCTGGAGCCGGGGCACATCCACGGCCGTGAGCCAGGACAGGGACTGCAAATCCCCAGGGAGCTCATCCTCGCCCAGCTGGGACGGGTTGGAAGCCAAGAGCCTGCAGAGCAGCAGGGAAGGTTAGTGGGAGCAGGGCTGGGGCTGCGGCACCCCTGGGAAGGGGGAGATGGCTGGGGTGCCAAGGCTCCTGTGGGTCCGCGGGAAATGCATCGGGCTGGAATTCTGTTCGCAAAGCCAGATGTGCCCTTTGGTGTCCCAGCTGGTTACCGGCACCTTCACCTGATCCCTTGCTCTTGGAAACGTTTCGGTTAAGAAAACTTCTTGTAGGGTATTTGTAGGACAAGACCCAGGAACCCAGAGAGAAACTGCCTGGAAACAAACTCAAAGCCGATTCGTTCTTTTCACATTTGTCAGAAATTTACACTTGTTTGGCTTTGATGGAGGAGAAACCCGTCAGGGGTTTTAACCTGATCATTTTGTGTTATCCCTGAAATCCAGCGGCCAGCCAGCCTTGGAAGGAGTTCTGTGCCCAGCTCCTGAGGGCCTGTGAGTGCTGCTGCTGGAACCCCTGGAACACTTTGCCAGGGAACCGTGGAGCACACGGAACAAAGCGAGGCACTTAGTGACATCCTAAAGGACCAGAATGAAGGGTTTGTGACTGAACACCCCAAACCTGCCAGGCTGCCCTTGGAAACAAACCCGGGGCACAGCAATGACACCCTGATTTTGGTTTAAAGCTCTGGGTTTGGCACATTCTGCACCCTCCCTCTCACCTGTTTGGCTTTGCTTCTGGTAGAGCTGGTGCTACAAAACGGGAATATTGGAATATATTTACAGTACTCAGCAGTTCCTGTGTGATCCAAACTCCTGTTGAAGTCACTAAAAGAACTATTGCAAGTGAAAGGCCAAAGCAATTTGTTCATGTGGAACGGTATTACAGGAGCCACTGGTACCTCGAGGAGCAAAGCAGGAATTAGGATGTGTCAGGAAGCCGTCATTAGACACCCCCAGTAAATCCAAAGGGATTCACATCCAGAAAAACATCTTTATCTCTCAGAATAACATGATTTAGTCGGCTGTAATTGATTTTGCTTTCAAAACCAAGGCTTTAAAGAGCTCTCAGACTGTGTTTAGGCAGCTGATGTGTGTTTGTTGCCAAATGATGCTGCAGAAGCCTTAAATAAATCTGGTCTCTTTCTGAAGCACCTTTTATGTTTTCCACGACTCTCAATCAGCTTAAAAGAAGGAGGCAGAACTCCAGTGCCTGCCTGCCCTGAGGCTTTCAGCTCCTCTAGTCAGGAATTCCAGAAACACCTATCAAAGCTCCCTAAACTGTTATCTGGGAGATCTTTAAAGCAGAATGTCATTTGTTTGTAAAATGACTTTTGAAAAGAAAAGGGGGGGGGAAAAATGAACACACGACCAGGAGCCAAAAGCTCAGCTCCTGGCCAAAAAGCCCATCTCCCAATCTCTGCCAGCCCTTTCTCCTACTGTAGTTATCGGGCAATAATTAGCATTGCCATGGTTACGCCGTTCGGTTATTTTGTGAGGCCTGGGACTTAAACCCAGAAAAAGACCATCAGGTGACGGCTGTGCCGGCGGGAGATTGGCTGGATTGGAAGAAAACAAGGGCAATCAAATGATTTGAAAACCGGGCAGGCTCCCTTGTCGTTTGCAACAGTTGGGCGCGTTGAAGGGGAGCCGCTCGCCCTTTGTGCGCCCAACGACCGCGGCACGTGGCCCCCATTGTTTTGGGCATTGTTTCCCCTCCCACCCCCCCCTTCCTCCTTTTCCCAAACTTCCCATTAATCTGGCTGAGTGGCGGCGGACACACAACCCCCCCCGCCCCGCTGCCATCTGGCACCCGGGCTCCGCCGGACACGGCCCGGCAGGGGCAGCGCCCACCGCCCTCCCCTCCGTCCCGGGGGGCTCAGCCCGGCAAACAAAAGCCCCTCCTCGCCCTCACCCTGGGTGCGGGATACCCCGGGATGCGGGGGGATGCCACGGGAGGCCGGAATTAGAGAGTGGTGCTCGCCACGTGCCCCGCTCAGCATCCTCACCTGCGGCCCCCGCTCCCTCCCTCCCTCCCTCCCTTCCAGCAGGAAGGGCTCTGGTGACAATACAAGCCGGTGTCACAGTCATTAGGCTCTATTTGATACAGGCACAAAGATGCAATAATGTGTAATAACTAGACAAGTGTGCAAGCCGGTTCTTTTTCCAAGTCAATGATCTTCCCTTCTCTTGTTCTCTTCGCTTGTTCCCTTCCCTGGTTCCCTTCCCTTTCTCCCCTGAACACATCACAGCTGTTTGTATTTGAGTTTACAGTTCTTTTGAAACCACTTCTGGCTGCTCACTTACACATGTATTTTAAATGGGTTTGCTAGTAATCAGAATAACTTTCAATTAATATTGGGGTAAAAAGTATATTTAATCGGAATAAAATACTGAATGGCATCCCTGCAGGATCCCGTGGCAGGGGTTTGGAACTGGATGGTCTTTAAAGTCCCAACCCAAACTGTTCTGGGATTCTGATTTGATGATTCTTTGATTCTGTGATTTCACACTTAAGGGTTATTCTTCAGGCTGTCTTCAAACCCAATGTTGAATTTTCACGTCTCACAGAAGGTAGAACTTTTAAAATATGCCCATTGCTGCCTAATGGAGGTGTTTTAAAAGTCCAGATATTGTACAGCATAAACCAGCTCATCTCCCAGGACACAGACTCAACGATTCCTGCTTTTGGTGAAAAAGTGCTAATTAACTGCAAATAACCCAAAACAAACCCTCAAAAAGCCCCACAGAGCAAAGCACAGGAATACCCAACATTGGAATCTCGTAGGGTTCCATCTTTGCAACCTGGAAAATTCCCTGTGCCAGGACAACTACAGATCCAGGGGCACATCTTGGAACGTGAGCGTGCTTGGCTTCTGTTCCACTCCCCCCACCCTTTTCAGCTCAGGTTGGAGGGTAAACCCCAGCAGGATAAACCCCCGGAGTCAGCCCTGCCTCCGGCTGGGTGTTCACAGCCCCTGGCACAATGGGGCACTGTGGTAAAAGCAGCCACTGCCTTTCAGGGCATGTAAATGAGATAAATAGCGATGGGCTGTAATTAATTCACGATTCTGAGCCGTCCCGGCTGCATTCCCGGGGCTCTTGGGACGGCCATGGACTCACCAAGCCCCTCTGGAGGGGAGGGAACAGCCCCACCAAAGGTTTTGCAAACACGGTGTTGTTTTTAAGGGTGTGGTGAAATTACGCAACTCCACTTTCCCCTCTGCAGGAAAACCCCCTCCTGCTCCTGTGCTTCGGTCCTAGAAAGGCTCCAGCTCCTCTCCTGCTCCTCTCCTGCTCCAGCAGCAGCTCCCACCGCTGCCTTTGGGCTGCAATTCCTCTCTGAAGACACCACACACATCCAATCCCAAACCGCCAGCCCAATCTTCTTCAAGACCTTTGAGTTATTTCTGGCCTTGCTAGAAATAAGAACAGGAATCGAGCAGCTTTCCAGGGACAACCAGAAAGTCCCTCCTCACCTCCAACTCCAGGAACATTATCAGAACCAAAACTAGTGAGGAAAAAGCCAGTACGGTGACTGACCTGTCAGGTGTTGCTCTTCTCCTTGTCTCACACCATGCCTGACAAGAGAACTCTCCAACCCAGCCCTGCAAAGGCCCTGAGCACTGACAGAGCAGCTGTAGCCGTGCCCCTGAAGCCCTTTATGCATCTCAGCTCTGTGTTTCACCACCCTCCCGGCACCGTTTGCTCCGGGATGGAGGCAAAGTGAACCACAGGAGACCTCTGGGATTTGCTTAAGCCCAAGAGGAAGTCTGGAGCAATGGGAGCACTGAAGTGCCAGCCACTCTTTGCTGGGCTTTTAGCCATCCCTACTCTGGGATTTGCCAAAGCAGGGTCTGCCTCTTTAACCTGTTTGTTTATGAACAACCAAACCAGACAAACCTGTGCCTAATGTCAAAACAAGCTTCTCTTTGGTGCAAAAATGCATCGAATAACCAGGCACTACAGGGATGTTTACTATTCCTTCCAGGATTGTCATTTGGGAAGCTCCTTTTTCCTTGAACTTTGCTGTTTATCAGCACTGGAACCTTGTGCAGTTGTTTAGTCCAGAGGAAAAGGAATATAAACTGCACTGCCTGTTGCTTTGCCCTGCTGTGAGAAGCACCTCGGCCACTCCCTGCCCTGGCCATGCAGCAGCTCTGCTGCAGCACGTGGGACATTTTGAAACGGGTACAACGAGCCTCTGAGATCCCACAGAGATGCTGGAAAACTCCTGATTCCCTTTCTCTTCCCCTGTTTTGAAGGGGAGGACAAGCCCCGTTTCAGAGGCACGGGATGAAACCGTCGTGGCCTCGCTGGGGGCAGAGGAGCCCGAGCTGTTCTGGGTCCCACCAGCCCTTCCCACCTCTGTGTCCCCACGGGACACTTTGAGAAGCAAAGCCCCGACTTTTATTCCTCCAGACTAGCACATTCGAGAGCTGCAGAGGGAACTTGCACTAATCCACTTAAATCAATCCACTTGGACTGATTCCTCGGAGGTTTCTTAGATTTTTCTGAAAGAATGAAGCCACTTCTGTGAGGAAATTCCTGCGGCACATCGAGCCATGACCCCCCTCCCTGCCAGACACAGGAGGAGTCCAGCAGTGGACACTGACATGTTCCTCAGGAACAATTATGGGTGGTGAATTATCTCCCCATCCATCCATCCATCCATCCATCCATCCATCCATCCATCCATCCATCCATCCATCCATCCATCCATCCACCCACCCACCCACAGGAGCCTGGAGCCTGGAGGTATAACTTGCTCTCCAGAAACCAAAGTGCAGAAGCAGCTGTGAGAGAACCCCTCAGAGAGCTCAAATGTGCTCTGTGTGCCATAAAGATTGAGATTTTCCACTTTGTATAAGCAAATTATTTGAGAACCGAAGAGACAATTAAAATGGAGAGAAGGACAGTATGGTCTACCGATATGTGGCATTATTAATGATTGATTAACACCTTTTGTTCAAAAATATATCTATAAGAAACTCAATTCCTGTTTAATATGTAAAAAATGTATTGCAAGGCCTTCAAAATGCTACATAAGGTTTCTGTCAACTGGAATTACATAATAATATAAAAAAATCAAAGTGTGGTCCAGCCACAAAGTACTGAGCTGCAAAGTGTGGAATTAATTTATCTGGTTGATCTAGGGTTGGATTCACACCTTAAGTAATGTTATTTCTTCAAGTAGCATTATACATTTTACACCTTTCAAAATACAGACATCACGTTTTTATAGACTGATGATGTGATTCCTTAAATTTGAATTTCCACATATGCCAAATAACCCAAGGCAGTTCACTCCTTGTCTCCCTTCTGATGGCCTGGGGTTCATGCCATGATTTATTATACAATATGTGATAAACCACACACAACTGTAACTAGCTGAGAATGGGGTGATCCCTGAGAAACACTTTTTGCTTTAGAAATGTTGAATTAGGATAATACTGAACCTTCTGTGTGGGAGAAATCTCAGTCTTAGTCCAGGCCCACCGGCGGTTTCTGCACCTTGAACCTCATTCTGCACTTGCCCCCCGCCCCAGCACATCTTTTACTTCTCTCCCTCTGGTTATTTATATTAAATCACATTTTAAAATCAGAATGACAGATTCCAGATTTCAATTAAGAGTATTCCCTAAATACCACAGTGTCCAGGAGCTGGAGCAGCTGGAATCCCAGAGAGCAGCTCCAAGCCCATGGAGCAGCCCTGAGCTGGCTCCTACAACTTCCCCAGCTCTGTGCTGGAACAGCCACCACTGCACAGAAAACTTGGATTAAACCCGTGCTTTGGTCTAAAAATCAAAATATTGACAGTTATACCTGTTACATTATTAATTATTATTAACAAGGTTAAAGGATTAAGGGTTAAAAAATCCCAGTGTGCTACAATCCTCTACTTTTCCTCGCTGAATGGGACTAAACTGGAATCATCAGAAATATTTGTCACTCCTGGGATGACGAAAATGTGGGGATATTTCTGTAGGGAACTGAGAGGCATCTGCTCACGGAAAGGACTACCTTGCCCTGGCAGCCAGGCAGTGACAGTGGCACAAAAACAGGCAGCAGGGGAGGCGTGGTGGCCCTGGGAAAGTCACTCCTGAGCTGGTTGCTATCCCACAGCTGCGCCAGTGCGGGAGACATTTCCCTAAAATCGTTTCCCTGTGCCGCGAGCACTCCCAGGACTCTGCTCAGCAGCCCAGAGCAGTTCGAGCCTCACCGCTTGCTCTGAGCTACACCAGATCTACTCCGGGCGCTTTGGACGCACCGAATCCAAAGATCTGCTGCAGTCGGGGTTATTTGTGAGTAGTTTTTTGGGAAGCGAGCGAGGTAAAAGCGCCCCCGGTTTCCCCCTGCCAGCAGAGGCTGCCGCAGGCTGGGGGTGCCCGGGGTGCCCTCGCAGCAGAGCCGGCGCTGCCCCGGGCCCGTTGAAAGGTTCCCAGTGAGACAGAAGAGTATTCTGAGCACAGCCCCAGCCTCCCACTCGCTAATTGGAGGCCAGTGCCCATTCTGTGGAGCCTTGATGCTCCCCCATGGAGAACTCGGGACTGTGGGTTCCAGCCCCGCACTGTGGTGACAGCAGGAGAGTAAACAGAGCTGATAGAATTTGACAGGTCTATTCTTTCCTTAAAATCATTCAGTCTAAAAGATTTGCTTTTACATAATCCAAAGTGTTTTCTCATGAAGTGGGACAAATACTGCTCTGCATTTATGGTGCAATGCAGATTTTATGCATTTTTATCAGAATTTGCCACTATTAAACGAGGTCAAATAATTCATTTTAAAGCCGCGTTAAAGAAATCACAAGCGGGCTAAAAACTTTAGAGAGCCGGGATCTGCGAGTTCAGAATGCTTCACACACAATCCAAAGTCATTTTTAAAAGCAGCCGGTTTGCGAGTAAAAGAAAATTACAGTTTCTTTAGCGCAAAAAGATAAATCCTGTCCTTCTGCCCCCCAAACACAGATTTTCCTGCAGCTGTGACTGAAATAGTTCTCCCTGCAAAAAGGGGCTTTGTGAGGGCGGTGAGTTTGCAGGGCCCTGAAGAGACAGACTCCCAGCCAAGCCCCCAGCAGTCCCTCTCTCATCCCCACCCTTCAGCGAATCCCCAGTAATTTCTTTACAAATATTGACGTAGCCAAGGAAAGTGCCCAGAGCACAGGGTGCCTGGGTGAGCAGCAAAGCAGCCCCACAAACCCCTTCCCTCCGAGGCTCCAGGCACCAGAGCGAATCACTTGTTGAGCTGCGAGAGGCTGCGCTCAGCCTCTGCATTTTGAACAGAGGGAGCCCGAGAGAAGAATACCTGCACCCCAGAAATGGGTGCAAACCCCCCCCAGGCTGGGGGAAGGACCCTCTTATTCCTCATTTTCAAGCAATAAATTGATTTTTTCCCCTGTTTTTTCTTTTCTCACTGGGCTGTGCTCGGTATTTCTGTATTTCTTGGAGCTCTGCATCATGTGACAAGATGTAACCTAACATAACCCAGGGCTCTGTAACTCATGCAGAACTCTCCTCTGACTTCTAACAATACATTGAAATGATAAATGGAAGCCCAGTGGTACAGGTAAATTAAATCATCAAAGGCTCTTGGCAAAGCCAGGTTTGTTCCCACCACTATTAAAAGGCCTTTGACATATCAGTGCTTTGCAGGGCTACACAAGTACTTGTTTTAATTAAAGTGCCTGTTGCACTTATTTAGTCTCTCCATGACTGCTCCATAACAATGCAAAAAGTGATCTGAAAGGGACCTTTTCAGTAGTTATTATTTAACAAGAATATCCTTCTCTGGCAAGGCTCGTACAGGACAGAGAGTTTAGAGGGAGATCAGCCCCAAGACTTTGAAGGTGTATTTATCAAATATAGGTTAGTATCAAAATCAGAGCACCACAGATTTATAGAATGATTAAGGTCGGAAAAGACCTCCAAGACCATGAAGTTCCACCCTGCCCACTAAACCATGTTGTGAATATTTTAACAGGAATGCTTTTAAATAGGGATTGCATTGTAACCAGTCATCAGTTTAACAATCTTATTTAGAGTGGAGAAACAATGCAGATACATTTTTAAAAGAAGGAGAAAAGTGGATTTCTATATGCTAAAGGGATTTTTTTAGGAAACAACCCGGGGTAGCAGGATGTGCCAGCGCACAGTGCATTTTGGAAATGGAGAAATGCCTCACCTGTACTCCTGGGAAGGGTGGTGGCTCTGCCCTGAGTTCCTAATGATTCCTGACATTATGGCCGGGATATCACTCTCTATCATCTCCCTGGAAGCGCAGGCAGGCTCAGCAGCAGTAGCTATCCAGCACTTCAGCAGCGGCGGGAGGCACCGGGCACCGGGGCTCCGGCACCGCCACGTGCACTGGTGGCACTGGGGAAGGCAGGAGAGCATCTCACGGGGGGTACTCCCGGCTCCGAGCGGCACCCCCGAGGCAGGGACGGCCCCCGAGGCAGGGGCTGGGGGTCCCGGGAGCGCTCCCGCCTCGGGGCCGCTCTCACTCCCCGAACAGCGCCCGCCGCGTTTGGGGAGCCCGAGCTGCGGGAGCTGCAGCGCTCCGAGCGCACCCCAGGGATGGGGGGGACGGGGGGACCCCAGCCCCGCTGCCCCAGGGATGGGGGTGGGACCCCGGGGTTCCCCAGCCCCGCTGCCTCAAGGGAAGGAGTGATCCCGGGAGAATCCCAGCCCTGCTGCCCCAGGGATGGAGTGATCCCGGGAGAATCCCAGCCCCGCTGCCCCAGGGATGGAGCGAGCCGGCGGTTCCTAGCCCCTCTGCCCCGGGGATGGAGGGGGAGCCCGGGGGTCTTCAACCCCGCTGCCCCAGCGATGAACCGAGCCCGGGTGCCCTTAGCCCTGCATCCCCAGGGGATGGAGCGATCCCGGGGCTCCCTCTCCCCGCATCCCCAGGAATGGGGCAATCCCGGGGTTCCCTCTCCCCGCATCCCCAGGAATGGGGCAATCCCGGGGTTCCCTTTCCTTGCATCCCCAGGGATGGAGCGATCCCGGGGTTCCCTCTCCCTGCATCCCCAGGGATGGAGCGATCCCGGGGTCCCCCTCCCCGCAGCCCCGACCCCCGCGCCCCGGGCCGGGCGCTGCCCCCGCTGCACGAACCTGCGGGCCGGGGGGGCCCGGCGGGGTCTCAGGTCGGGCCCGGCGGGGCCGCGCTCCGGCCCCGGTTTAAATTTCCCTCTCCGGAGCTGTCCAGCCCGAGCATGCGCGGGCCGGGCCGGGGTCAGCGGCGGGGCAGGGCCGGCCCCGCGCCCGCTGCGCTCCCGCACCGCCCCCGCACCGCCCCGCACCGCCCCGCACCGCCCGGCCGGGGTGGGACGGGCTGGGAGGGGAGCGGGGCGAACAGGCGGGGCACAGCCCCACCGACCCAACTGCGGGCAACTTTGCGGAGGGACGAGGGGGACGGACCCCCCCCCGGCGGGGGGCGCGGGGCGGGGGGGCCGGTGCGGGGCGGGCGCTGCGCGGGGGGGCGAGCCCGGGGGGCGAGCCCGGTGCCCGGGGGGCGAGCCCGGTGCCCGCGGGGCGTTGGCGGAGCCCCGTGGTCGGTGTGCGGGGCCCGAGGCTCTGTGCCCGGTGCTCGGTGTGCGGAGCCCGGTGCCCGTTTCCCGGTGCCCAGTGCCCGGTGCCCCGTGCCCGGTGGCCGCAGTGCCCGGTCCCGCCCGTCCCCTCCGCTCCGGGATGGCCGCGGGAAGGGGCCCGGCAGCGGAGCGGGGACAGCCCGGGGAGGCTGCACCTCCCGCTCTGCCGCCTCAGCCCCGGGGGAGTGCGGGGTGACACTGTGAGGGTGGGCAGGCACAGGGTGCCCGGTGTGGCTGTCCCATCCCTGGGAGTGTCCAAGGCCAGGTTGGACGGGTCTTGGAGCAACCTGGGCTGGTGGAAGGTGTCCCTGCCCATGGCAGGGGGTGGCACTGGGTGAGCTTTGAGTCCCTTCCAGCCTGTGATTCCGTGGTTCTGGGAAGGTGGCTCCCCACGGACCTGCAGCCGTGGGGCGAGCAGGGGTTGCCCCACCGAGGGTGGAGGGGACACGGTCCTGCCCCTGGAAGGCACCACAGATCCCGGCCAGCCCAGGGGATGAGGGTGGCAGGGAGGGACCCTGCCTGGAGACTGGGGGGTCTGGTAGATATGGGCACCTTCATTTCACTACATTAATCTTTAAAATAAGCAAATTGTCCCCCTGCATTCAGCACTGGTGAAGCTGCACCTTGAATACTGATTTCTGTTTTGGGCCAAGACAGACACTGAGAAGCTGGAGCGCGTCCAGGGAAGGGAACAGAGCTGGGGAAGGGTCTGGAGAACCAGGAGTGGCTGAGGGAGCTCAGCCTGGAGAAAGGGAGGCTCAGGGAGGGCCTTCTGATTCTCTACAACTCCCTGGCCAGGTGAGGTTGGGTCCGGACAACAGGAGGAAGTTCTTCACAGAAAGGGCTGTCAGACATCAAAACAGGGACCAACACCCCCTGTCAGGAAAATGGCCTTTATGTAGATGCAGTTTGAAGTCAGTGATGGCACCAGGTCATTTGGCAGCAAAGCTTAAATGTGGAAATACTTCCAATACCCTTGCACAAGGAAAACCCAGAGGATTCATGATAAATATATTGCGTTGTGCTGGACAGTTTACCACAGAGTCTGGAGGGGCTGAAACATGAAGACAGAGATCTTTTTTTTCTGCTCTTAATGAGAATCTGTTCACTTTGATGAGCATCAAACCCCTCTCTCTGTTAATTGCTGTCAATAGAGTGCAGATTAATCAATATTTCTATACATCAAGGCCCACACCAGGCACGTCTGGAGAACCCAAATAAGAGGACAAGTCACAGCACTGCCAGAGCCTGAGGCATGGAGTTTGCACAGTTGCAAGTGTTCCCTTAATTACAGACTTATGTTGGGCTGGAACTTACTAAAACGTCACCTTAGAGTCGTTGTATCCTTACCTCGTCACTGAAAACCCGTTTTCAAAACTGCCTTCCTGCAGCTGCATGTTTGCAGGAGGGGTGAGGTTAAAGCACAGCATTTCTTTCAGCCCTCCCTGGAGCCTGGTCGGGCCTTTGTGTGGAGCTTTTCGCCTCACTGCTTTCCTGAGGCAGAACATTCCAGGGCAGATCCCTTTCTCTCTCCAGGTGATCTGCATCCCTCCTGCTTGGAAGGGCCACATCAGCCCAGGTGAGGAGCAAAGGGTGGCTTCTGCCCCGTTGGCTCGCTGGGAGAGCCTAAACTGGAATGCGGAGGGATCAAGGGCTTAGTTCTCCAAACACTTGGAGCAAGTTGCATCAGGAACATTCCAGTTAATTTTTATGAGGAACGTTTTCCCAGCGATGTCCAGCATTGCACAGGGCACACTCACCACCTGAGTGCCTGCCCTTGGAGACACTTGGAACTGGACAGGACAGAGCCCTGAGAAATCCATGGAATCCCAGGCTGGTTTGGGTTGGGAGGGACCTCAAAGTCCATCCAGTTGCACCCTTGCTGTGGGCAGAGCCCCCCGCTCTGTGTCACACCAGCTCAGAGCCCCCCACTCTGTGTCACACCAGCTCAGAGCCCCCCGCTCTG
>JAWWEU010000037.1:10185126-10217702 GCA_035583155.1 Acropternis orthonyx | reverse complement strand
TCACACCAGCTCAGAGCCCCCCGCTCTGTGTCACACCAGCTCAGAGCCCCCCGCTCTGTGTCACACCAGCTCAGAGCTGGAATCCAGGCAAGCTGCAGAGTGACGACTGCACTTCCAGAGATTGGCTGTGGCCAATTTTTCCTTGTTTTAGGTGTTTTCTCCCCAGTTCCTGTTCCACTGGAGACACCGTGCTGTGCAGTGCCTGTAGTATCTACTAACAGACATTAACTGGGTTCCTTTATGTGATTTAAAATGAGAGAACAGCAGATATGGACAATTGCTGGGTTCATTTATAGACTTGTCTGAGTTAAGGAATAGGGAAAGTTCACCTGCCACAACTGAGGTCATTTTTACAGTGAATATTAGCAGAGAAATGTATTTTAGGTATTACTATTCATCCAATTTCTACCTAATTTATTTGATGGCGTGTAAAATCACACATAGCCTTTAAAATACTGTAGTGCTCAGCAATTAATGTCTTCCTTTCTTTTGAGCAACTGGTTTGTAGCAAACATATAATGCAATAAAACAACAGAGGTAAAATAGGGATTTGCTCTGTAAAGACCTTAATTTTCCTATGTGTGAATTTCTGCTAAAAATGTCTTGAATTTCTACAGACTTTCATTTAAACTGTAGCATCTGAATTCATTTTGCTACCAGCTGAGGTCATCGTAAAACAAGTTTGGTTTATTTTCCACACTCTGCAGTTTGCTTTAGGAGACAAGTGGGAAAAAAAAATCAAGAGAGAGTCGAGGAACCCTCAAATGCAGAGATTTATGAGAACTTAGCGAAGGCTTTGGTGGCCTCTGTTGAAGTCAGGCTGGAAACTCAGAATATTTCCCCCACCTCAGAGCAGTGTGGGCTGGGACTGGTGTCTGTGGTGAACCCAGAGTGGCTGAAAAGCAGCTTCATGTTTGCTGCTCATCTCTTTTTGGCAAAGGGACATTGCTGTGTCCTGACCTCGCTCTTCCTACTCCTCACTTGGCTTTTTTTGTGATTATAGTTTGGATCCTTCTTTGCCCGAGGGTCTGAAACCTGTGGAGGGAATAATGGTGTGGACTCAGAGCGGTGCCCTCTGTTTGAAATGTGGTGCTGCTAAAAGCTTTTAGTAAAAGGGAAGAATTGCCTTGCACACTTCAAGCCAGCTTTGTTTTATGTGAAGGGCTGGATTCTTTAGCTCCTCCTTTATTTACCCAGAGCTTTACAATTCCGAGCCCTTCAGTCCCCTCCGTACAAAATATTCTATATACACGGTAAACTGCAACTTCATCCCGCAGATTCTCAGTCCCTGACGAAGATGGGGAATCGTGTTATCCTTCAGCGCCCTTCCCGTGAGCACATCTGGGCTTGTTTTCTCTCCCTCAGAAATAAAAAGCAGCTCTTTCCCTTCCCCACGGGCTCTTTTCCCAGGACATTCATGTCGGAATGAAACCGGTGGATCCCGGCCAAGCCATTTGAAACCCCGGGAAACTTTACAAGCTTCCCCCTTTCATCCCCCTTGGAAAAGCCCCGACCGTTTGTTTTATCCCAGGATACTGTATCGTAACAAACGATACTTAAAACTCATTTGGTGTGAAATTGCAGATTAATCCCAGCGGGCCGGGGGCTCGGCCGTGTCTGGCCACTCGGGAGGACACAGATGGTGGCTCGGGGAGGGACAAAAGGCACAGGCTCCGATTCCAGGCGTGGATGTAACGGACACACAGCCCTTCCCCTCGGAGAAGGTGAGGGAGACACACCGGGGCTCCCAGGGCCTGCCACGGGCAGCGAAAACTGCTTTTTGAGCTGTTGAAAAGCTTCCCAGTGTGTGCCACAAACAAAGGGAACCTGCTTTCGCTGCCTTTAGAATCCCGGTTTTACTTCCCAGGGCGATCACGGCTTCTCTTATTCCTTTCTAGTTGTTTTGTTGCATCTTTAGGCAGCAAACACCAACAAATGGGGGTTCCCTTTGCAGCCTGGCAGCTTCTCTCTCTGCCCATTCCCAAAGCAGTGCCTGCTGTTCTCTGTTCCACAGGGAGACAGTTGTCCTGCTCGCTGGGAAGTGCTGGAAGTCTGGCTGGAAGAAATGAATCTTCCTGTTGCCGAAGATAAAACTGCCACCTGACCTGCTCACTGAAATTGTTCGCACTTAGGAACAAAATCCATCGCTCTGAGCGTTCCTGGTGGGAATTCAGGTGTGGGAGTACCATGCCCCATCCCTGGGTTTGTCCTGGTTCTGAGGATGGGCATAACCACAACTTCCCAAGTCCTGCAGGAACCAGCACTGCTCCTTCCCGTGGGGTCAGTGGGACTGTCCACACGAGCACAGGTAAGAATGTGCCTATTTTCCTGAGGCTCTGAGAGCGAAAAGTGAAGATCCTTCTCCTAATAAGGCCGTCAGCAAATTAACATAATCAAGAAGTCGTCAGCCCTGTTATGAACAGCTCCTCTGGCAGGTCCTGCTCCCTCAGCATCTCTGCCCCGAGCAATATCACAATGCAGTGAATATTGTTTGCTGCTTCCACGGCACACAAGTCTAATTAAACCATTTCTGCACCTCCCCTGCCAGAGGAGCTCTGCGTTTCAGTAATTAGAAGACACCCCAGCACGGACACGCCGTTCCATCAGCTTTTAGGCTCCGAGACTTAAAACTAACATTTTCAAAAGCATTTCATGGTTTGAAAGAATGGTCAATTAACCTTGGGTTTCCTGTGGGGAACCCTGCAAAGAACTGTCAACAGTTCAGTTTAGAGAGATTTGTCCAGTGACCTACAAGGCCACGAAGTTCACGAATGCGTGTACCAGTGTCACCATGGATTTGTGCCCCGGTTACTGGCACGGGGAGGGAAGGGATGGTTTGGGGGTTCCTGCTCCGCTCAACAGTGACCGAGGGGCGCCGGCCCCGGAGCTGCTCCCGGAGCCACTCAACAGGAAAACCTCCGGTACCTCCAGCATGAGTTATGTGGCCCTTTCTCTCCCCCCCATAAGGTTCTTTCTTCTCTTCAGGAAGGGGCCGGGGGGACCCAAGGGCTGCCTGCTGAGCCTCTTTGTGCTCGGAATTCCCTCCAAACGGCGCCGTAAGATAAACGTCTGATGATTGCAGCGCTGACGGCCCTCAGGTTTAAGTGATGGCAACATCTCACTCTTCATCCCGAATTAAGGGTGCTCAGAGGAGCAGTGGGAGTTGGTCCAGGGGTGCACCTGCCGAGGGAAGCCAGCAAACCCTTTCTGAGCCCTTCTGCAGAGGGGACACCGTCGAGCTGCACGGAGCTGCTGGTACTGGGAAAGCTGCAAGAAATCAAAGGTCTCCTCCTGGCCCCTGAAGAGAGGCAGAGCTGGCCATAAATAACATTATCTTCCAGGTGGGATTTGATTCCTGGGAATCAAAATCTAGCAGGTGGCACTTGGCTTGGCTTTCCCCCCACCCCGTGCTCTCTAAACAGGATTTTAGTGCCGTTTCACAGGCTGCCTGGAGAAGTGATTTTATTTCCTTCTGCCCAGCATCAGAATGTTCCCCCCTGGCCAACCTGGCACAGCAAAGTTGGAGGGTTTTGTTCTTATGTTTGCTGCTGGCCAGTTGTGTTTGAGCACTTCCCTGTGCTTGCCTCTGAATGCCCTGTATCCTTCTGTGTGCTGGATATCCAATTTAAAATACCAGGGAATTCTGGATTGTGGCACTGTGCCCTCAGGTGAAATGGGAACAGTTCGTGTTGCGTGAACATGGAATTCCTGAATAAAATCTGATTTTCCTGGCTTTTGTCACTCCTGTGCCACTTTCACAAGTGTCAGGTTTGTTGCTTTGGACACTTCAGGGGATCCCATGCCATGCTCCGCACTTAAAACTTTAAGATATGAAATAATCAGGACAAATGTCCTTGTACTCAGAGAATCATGGAATGGTTTGGGTTGGGAGGGGCCTCAAAGCTCACGCCATGGGCAGGGACACCTTCCACTATCCCGGGTTGCTCCAAGCCCCGTCCAACCTGGCCTTGGACACCTCCAGGACCGCAGAGTGCCCTTGTGATGTTCTTGGTGTGCAGGAAGGGAAGGACGAAGGAGAACAACAGGTGTAATTAATAAATTTGCCCATTCTTTCCGCACAGCCCTGGCTGGGGAGACGCTCAGGGGCTGAGCTGCTCCTTCTGTGCTCAGGAGTGCCCGGGAGCAGAGGCCGGGCAGGGGGAGGGGGGCAGGGGCTGGGGGGCCCAGGGCAGCCCCGGACACTGAGAGAGGTATCATTAGATAAAAAGGTGTCTCCAGAGACAGACAAAGGGCCAGCCAGGCCCAACACGAGTCATGGCTGGGGACACACAGCTGTGCCTGCCTGGGACATGTCCCATCCCAGTGTGCTGTCCTTCCAGAGCAGCCCCACACCTCCCTCTGCTCAGGATCACTTACTCATGGGAAGTGACAGCCACTGTCTGCTGCCTCCAGTTCTCACCCAGTGACGTTTCCTCAAGGACAACACTGCTGGGCTTGACTGTCCCATCGCAGGCTGGACAGCAAAAGCTGGCAAATCTATCCTGCTTTTATTGCTGAGGCTGAATTGGAAGTGATCAGTTCATCACCCTTGACATCTCTCACGGCTTGGTTTCGGGCTGCACTCAAATTGTCTTTGCTGGCTTTATTTTTCGTGTGTAAAATTCAAGCTCAGCCACTTTGCTGCAATTGTTGGAGCATCTCCAAAGGAAAATATCAGTCCTGCTAAACTGGAACATGAAGTGTGGCACTTCTTTTTCCAAGTTTTCCTTTGGCCTTGTCAAATAGGTTTAACCTTCGGGGATTTTATACTTTGTTTTAGAACGGGCAGTTTAATGGATGGATTGAAATATAGGGGTATGTACCAGGAGAAAAAAAAAAAAAAGAATCTGTTGGGGTGATTCACGAGCTTTTGGATTTGATTTACTTCCTACTTCCTTATTTAATAACCAGGTTCCTTAAGGCTCCTTAAGCTTGAATGACCCATGTTTTGTTGCCGGGTCCATTCCACTGACCCCTGGCAAGACCCCCTGCCCCAGTTCGTCCATCAGACAAAAATGAATCTATTCCAGGAGCTCTCAGTTCCCATTAGCTCTAATTGAGCCTGACAGTTGGAGACAGGCCTCATTATTTTTAATTGGGCCCTACAGTTCTGGAGTGAAATTAAACACAGTTTAATGCAGATAGCTCATCTCCCTCGCTACGACAGAGTCAAACTGTATTTTAAGTTTAGTGAAACAACAGGGTTTGTTTCCAGGCTTTGCTTTTGCAGAGTGTTACTGCTTTGAGCTCTGTGTGATTTCCATCTTGCCTGGTGTGAGGGCACTGATGGTAGTTAGGATCTGACCTGGGTGGCACCTGGTGGACCTTTTCACTCCACTTTTATCCCAAAAATCCTGGGCAGGCTTGGTCAGTAGGATGGACCAGACTTGAACGGCTCCTCATTTGCCTGGTGAACATGAACTGTTAAGGGGTACATTCAGGATCCAGTGGCTTGTGTTCCCTCCTAGCTGGCTTGAGGAAGAATGAGGGTTATAACAAAAGGAGGTGGAGGATTTAACTTAGCCAGTCCAAAAATGCTCTTTTCCGATGTTAAACCAGGCAGAGGGAGAGGGAGAGGTGGGTTGGAAGGAGAGGACTTTGCCCCCAGTGCTGTTCCCAGCAGTGATGGGGCACACCTGGGTCCTGAGCTGATGGAGCTGCTCCCTGGGACCTTCTGACACACCTGACCTGCTTTATTCTTTAATTAAGAGACACAGGAAAGCCCCTACAGCCCACTGGCCAAATTGCACTCACCTGGAGAAGAGTTTAAAAAGGAAAAGGAAGGTATTTCGCCATTTTTAACAGCACAGAGCTGTGCTATTTGTTGCTTGGCGTGTTTGGAATTACTGGGTCCGGGGGTGAATAATTGATCAGCATTTTAACACAAGCAAGAATTCCATTAAATATGAACAAGAGGAGGCTGGGCACAAGGTAAAGGATTTCTCTTTCCCTTCTGACTGCAAACAATCCTCGCGGATCTGGTCGCTGGCAATGAAATGTGTGTGTGACAGAGGGGGAAACCAGATATTATGTTACTTAAAAGTCATTCATCATGTCACAGGAAGGCAGGAATCCGAACTCCTGCAATCAATAATGGCTAAAGGTGATCTCCCTACACAAAGGAGCTGTGCCACGGAGCCAGTGCCAGGTGCTGAAAGGTCCCTGCTGGGGGCTGTGCTGGGGGTGGGAGCACAGGGCACGCCAAAACCATCTCCTGTGGCATCCCCAGGATGTGGAAAAGGGCTCCCTGGGCAGCAATCCCAGCCTGGGGGCTGGAGGAAAGCAGGGCTCTGGGCTGAGGTCTCAAGCCTGAGCTGCAAAGAGTGTTTGAAGAGCCCCACGTGCCCATCACAGCGCCCAGAGTGCAACTACAGCATTCATTCCCAGTTGCACTGGGCAGCAAAGAACACTATTTCCTTCTCTCTTTTAATTCCATGCTTGGCTTTTTCCATGCTTTTTTTCCTGGAAAGGGTGGTGAGGCCTTGGAAGGGGCTGCCCAGGGAGGTTTGGAGTGCCCGTCCCTGGAGGTGCCCAAGGCAGGACTGGCCGTGGCACTCAGTGCTCTGGGCTGGGGCACGGGGTGGGCATCGGGCACAGGGTGGGCTCCCTGGGCTGGGAGGGCTTTTCCAGCCTCAGGGATTCCTACTCTGTGCAAAACAATTTCTCAGCATTCCCTCAGGAATCCTCTTTCCATTGATGGCGTGGGAAGATCTGTTTGGTATTTTATTTTATTCATTTTATTTTTTTTTTGCCACATGAAGTTGTAACTGAGAGAGATCAGAGCTTTTTTGGTGGGCAGGGTAAGAGCCCCATGGCACATCCAAGAGCCCGAGTGGACACGGTAACAGCCCCAACACCACCTGGAAACACATCCAGCAGCCCAGGCCAGCTTGCTGAAAATATCCTGCTTCTCTGTGTCAAAATACAGAGACTTTGGGATTTTCTGTCAGCAAAATGAGGGATTGGGAGGATCAGCCCAGCCCTCACTCCCAGGAGTTTGACTGGCTGTGGGCACACTTTGTTTTCCATCCCTTGTAACTCTCCCTGGCACACTCAGCTCTGCTCCAATGGCCCAGCCCTGCACAAAGTCAAAAAGTTTCCTCAGTGTTTCTGCCATGAAGTCAAAAATACATATTTATATGCTTTTTATGTATGTATTACACCAATTATATTATAATAACTACTATATTTTCCTCTCCCTTTCCTGGAAGGTGCCCAAGATCTAAGTCGAGGGGCTTGGCAGGGTCTATCAGCACTTCCCAGGGGCTCCAGAGGTTCATCCCTGGGGCTGTTCCCTGGAACCTTTGCTGGGCTCAGCTCTGTGATGTGGGTGCTCACTGCCCTTGCCCTGCAGGGCTTTGCCCTCTGGGCTGTGCTCAGGCACCCACAGAAACAGGCAGCTGCATTTCAGACGATGTGGCACAGGGAAGGGATGGGAGGAATCCTGGACGAATTTAATAATAATAATAAAACTAAACATTTTTCCTCTGTCTTCTCTTTGTTTAAGCAGCTGTAGAAATCACCTGAAGCTCGAGGTCTAGTTTTCCATCAGCTTGTGCCGGGCAGGTGCCAGCAGAGGTAGGATGGACTCTCCCAGATCTGGTTACAGCACATCAGGACCCTGGAGAAGAAAACGGCAGAATCCCACACGTGCGTGTGAGAGTGGAACCCTCCCCCACGGTAACACTGTTTTATTCCCACTCCTCCAGGGTCAGTCTGTCCCCACCATGTGCCCTGTCCCAGTGGACAGGGGGGAGGAGGGACCCCCGAGGCTGCAGCAGTGCAGGGAAGTTGGTAAAATTTCCTGTGAGCTGGAATGCCATGAAAGATTCATGTGTAGTCTTAGCACCTGCTCCTCCTCCGCGGGATATCTGCACTGTTAATTTTTAAGCATGGCTTAGCCTCGGCCTGGGAAGGGGGATCCTATAACCGGGGGGACATACATTATTAACCTCCAGCTCCAGAGGGCTCCTGCAGCCTCTGGCACTGGTTTGGGAAGGAGCGGGAGAGCACCGGGCGCTGGGCTGGGCTCCCACAGGGCTGCGCTCCCTCCGGGGCAGCTCTGATGCAGCTCCCTCTGCTTTGGGTGCTTTGTCATTAACACACAACGCACCGACCCACCAAAGATCCCCTGCAACATAATCTCAGGGAAGATACGGTTTCCAGTCCTTATCTTGGAAAAGTGGCCCCTAAGTGTATGCAAGTGCCCCGGGCCAAAGTGCCTGGCTCCCGGTGAATTATTCAGGGCGCCCAGTCCGGGTGAGGACGCGCCTGCTGCCCAGAGCACAGTGTGACGAAGGACCTTAACCAAGTTCAAAGCACCCTTTGAATGGTTTACCTGGAATAATTGGTAACAGCACTCAGGATGGACACCCAGGTAACTTTGATTCTGGTGGCTCTGCTGGTAGATGCATTAACAGCTCGAGGTCTGTTCCACGGGGCATTCCCTGCCCGTGGCAGGGGGTTGGAACCGGATGATCTTTGAGGTCTTTTCCAACCCAAACCAGTCCGGGATTCTGTGATTTCTGTTAGCTGTGTTATTCAATACTTTACTAGTGCATTTCCATAGGCTAAACGATTCGGAGTAATGACTTGGAAATAGTGTTTTTACAAAGCACACAATTGATGTAGCTCAGGCACAAATCTCCAGACTCCTTTCCAAAGCTTCACGGTGCAGATGTGTGTGTTGAGCTTGTCTTGGACAATGTGCCTTCCATGTGCCTTTCCTCCTTGACACTTGTGTGCTCCTAACGTTCCCTTTCCTTCTCTGCTGCCTAACTTCATTTTTGGACTTCAACAAAGACATTTCTTGGAGGCTGGGACTGGGGTGACATCTCACTCGCATGCAAAGGAAGCCTCGAGAGAGCAGATGAGAGATGGAACTCCAGTTACCTTTTTTTTTTTCCCCCCATCAATATACTAAAATTCAAAGGTTTATACAAAATTATAATTGAGGTGCAGGTTTCTCAGTGTTCTGCTGATGACTTCCTCTTGCCATAGACTGTAGGAAATCTTCCAGAGAAAATTCTACAAGACCTCCGTGGAAATATTGCATCACTCACAGGCTGGTTTCTCAAACTGCCTGGTTTAGTCTTCCTGAATGCTCCGGAGGTTCTGGAGCTGCCCTGTCTGGACAGTGGTCTCAGTCTCCAGCAATCCCCCTCAAATCCCACCCCAAAACGTGGTGGTGGGGCTTGGAGGGCAGACACCAAGGAAGGGCTGACCTTCTGAGTCTGGAGCTGCCTCGAGAGCAACCAAGACACAGGGTGGAATTCCTGGGGTGTGCTGGGCAAACATTCCACCTGCTGCAAAACAACCCATTTCTTGGTTGAGCATTGGTGCGTTGAGACCTGCTGAACACAAAAAGCTCCCTCTGCACCTCCTGCTCTCCTCTGCCCGTGGAAAACTGAGGTCTGTGTGGCTGACCTTCACTCCATGAGGGGTTGGTCGTGTCCTCCGAGGAGCTGTGGTGGAAAAGCTTCCCTGGGAGCTGTTCCCTGGAGGGATTGGGCTGGAGTGGGGCGGAAGGGAGGGAGGGAGGCCCAGGGGCTGGAGGGGGGAAGGAGTGACACTGAGCCACGGGGAGAGGAGCTGGAGCAAAGGCTGGGAGCTGGGAGCAGGGGTGGGAGCCAGGCTGGAACGGTGCCAGGGCGTGATGCCATGGCCAGAGAGAAGGAGGTAAATGATTCCCTGACAGAAGGAGGCAGAGGCTGAGGCAGAGAGACAAACCCAGGGACCAAAGGCAAGGGAGGACTTCATTTTTTAATCAGCCGCAATGAATTCCTTCCACACCTTCTGTCTGGTGACACCACGGAGTGGCAGGAGGTGGGAGGGGGTTTGCCTGGATGTTCCCAGCAGCAGAGAGGGAGGGGAAGGGTCTGTCAGGGCTTGGAGCCCTGAGTGCTGCTCTGGGTGTCTGGGCAAGGATCCCGGGCAACCCTTGGAGCTTTGCTTGTTGCAGCACTGAAGGGATTTTTACTCTGTGCGGGATTTCCAGTGTCGCTGCTCTGGGCATGGTCTGGCTGAGCCAGAGAGAGCAGATCCCCCTTATGTGATCCAAAATCCAGCAGAACAGTCCATCCATGGTGACAAGGACCTTGCCATGGAGGCTTTAAACTGGTACAGAAATGAGGGAATTTCTTTTTAATTATAGTTGTAAAAGGTTCAGAAATAATTCCTCCTCAGGAAAAAAAAAATTATTTTATTCAATTAAAACAAATTTCTCAAATTTCCCTTTCAATGTATATTTTTGTGGCAGATCCAGATTTATCAACAGCTTTCAGTAACATGGGGCTTTTGCTACTTTGCTGTGGAAATTTTCCTTCCTGTTATGTACATGGCAAATATTTGACATAAATTACAGTTCATGCTCAAAGTAAAAGTCATTTGCCCTGGTCAGACCCCCCTGTGCAGCTTCTTTGGCCCTACTGATGCTAAACCTGCTCCCCCTTTATTCGTCCTCCCGGGAAAATCCAGCCAGGACCTGCATTTCCCAAGCCTTACCCTGTTCCTCCTCCTCGATTTTTTCTTTTCGAGGTCAGCTTTAAGCACCTCAGAATCAGCACAGTGATCCCAACAGGATCCACAATTCCTCTGTGTGTCCTCATCCCAGCTCCGGAGGCCCCTGAGCTGTGACAGTGCTCGGGTATCCCAAACTCCTCATTCCCAGAGCCTGAATCCTCCTGGGACAGGAGCAACATCCTCCTGTTCACAGAGCATCCAGCCCTGGAGTGGCAGGACGTGCAAGGCCTGGAGGGATTTCTCCTGTTTTCATGGAATTCTCTCCCCTCGCTGTGTGGTGAGCTCTGGACTCGCTCCGGCTCTTTGGCTGCCAGGATCGTTTTCATTCCCTCGAAATGCTCCTGGGTGAGGAATTCTCACAGGGAAGCCTCATAAAGGTGACACATTCCCTTCCTGCAAACCCCCTCTGGGTTATATTTTTCATATGTACAGCATTTACATCTAAATCACTGCAATTATTTCTGTTTCCCTAAGTAACAGTCACCTCTAAGTATGAAAAACCAGATAAATAACTCATAAAGCTACTCATGCCCTCTTTTAAAGAAACCTGTCATTTTTAGGTAGATATAAGTTTCAAGACAAGGAGTAGTAACACTTTCTGATTCAAACACGCACCTAAATCCGAGGATTTCCTATCGCCTCCTAATACATAACATATTTGAGGACAAAAGCCTCTGCTGATATATCGGTCTTATATTTGTGAGCCTGCAATCCTGTTGCCATCTAACTTTTCACAGCAGTTTCTATTTGGTTTATTTTTGAAAAATTCAAGAATTAGAACCCAAAAATTTGTAGCAGAACACACATTTCTGTCTATTCTTCTTTTTATCTTGCTTAAGCACAAATGATTTCACACGCAAAAAATCATCCTTTATTTTGAAACACTGATAGTACAATAATCCAGAACTCCCTTTCTTTTTTCCTATGAGAGGGAAACCAAAGAGGCTTTAGAGCAGTTTCACCACAGTGGTTGTTTTGTGAAAGGTTAAGCCTAAGAAGTGGATTAATGTTTTGCTGCCCCCATTAAAGGTGGCTCTTCACTTACCTTTTTAACCTGTGCCCCCAGGTTTTCCCTGTTCCAGAGGATTACCTTTCCCTCTCCCAGCCATCCTGCAGCCTCTTGGGGAGCAGCTGAGTCCCCTGTGCCTCCACCTGCTCTGCCCTGCCACACATCCCACATGGAGTGGGTAGTTTTGTGTTTCACAAGGTGGGAGGGATTAATTTTTTTTTTCCTCTTTCCTGCTTGGCTTGCCTTGGGCTGCCTCTGTGTAGCAATGTGGAAAAAGTGGGGGTAAGTCCAGAGCTCTTCCTAAGGTTTTTATGCTAATGTGTGCTTTTAAAATGGGAACCTGTGGCTCGTGGCAGGCTGGGACCTGCCTGGCATCGTGTAGGGAGTGTTGGTTGTGTTCCTCCTCAGAGGAAGGAACGCAGAACAGGTCCTGGGGGCTTTGGGGGAGAATGGTGTGATGGAGGAGCTGACTTTCACTTGGGTGGAGAAGAGGGGGAATTGTTCTGGTCCATGGAGAAGGGGGTTTGCACCAGTGTGTGACTGCCTGAGGAGCCTCAATCCTCAGTTAGAGCCAAAACCAGGACAAGAGCCCTTTGGTGACCCTCATGGGGCTGCTGCACTTGGAATGCTGGAGATCCCCCCCACTCCCTTCTGCACTTGTCATGGAGTAGAAACAGCTTGGGTGCTTTGAGGGGGATCCTCAAAGCTGCTCCTTTCCCTTCTCTCTGTCCCTGCTGCTGTAACTGGCCAAGGACAGAGCTTCCCTTTCCTCTCCTTTGGTTTCAGAGCTGCAGGCAGGGAGGATGCTCCTCACAGGTACCATGGCCAGACCATTCCCACTCTCACAACGGCCTTGGTGCACTGTGGGGGTAGTAAAGGGATGTCTTCTGAAGGGAACGTCATTTCTTTCCTTTACAGACACTCGTCCTGTGTGGAGTCTCACCTGACTCTTTGCTGGTCAGTGCTGTGGGTGGGGAGGGCAGCTCTGGTCCCTCACCCCTCTCCCAGGGCTGGCTGGGGGGAACAAGGGCTGTCCTGCGCCTTGAGGTGGCAGTTCCCAGGAGTAAGCAATCAGGTGGCCTTCGTGCTTGACTTCTGCATTTCAGAGCTTGTTAGTGAAGTGCTTTGTGTGCCAGGGGGCCCAGGAAAACTGAACCAAGCAAGGCTTGATAAAGATGTTTCCTGGCTCAGCTGGAAGGAGGTTTTGCTGTTTGTTCCCCTCGTGGGCGTCTCTGCAGGCTGTGCTGAAATACTGCCCTGCCAAGGAATCTGCAGTGAGTCCCTGCAGCCTCTTCCTCTGCACCTCCCAGTTCCCCCCAGTGCCTCCAGAACTGCAGCCCTGGCAGCTGCTGCTCCCTCAACCCTGACAGAGCAGCCCCGGAGCAAGAGCCTGTTCTACATCACTGGGAGCACTTGGGTGACCTTTGCTGTCCTTGGTGGGATCAGAGCTTGTGGTGCAGCCTCTGCCAGTCCCTGCTTTGCAGCTGGTACCAAAGCAGCCCCTGGTTTTTGGGGGGACCCTTGTGCAGAGGTAAAAACTGGTTTTGCTGTGGGAACTTGAGCTGTGATCCTGTTTTGGAGAGTGATTTGCTGTCCCAGGTGTCCCTTGGTCTTGTCTGCTCCCAGTTCTGACAGGGACTCACACAGGCAGCTCCTCTCTGCTTTCTGGTGCCCAAAGGGCTTTATCTTTGGGGTTTCTGTTGGAACACTTCTGGGGGAGATGTGATCCCAATCCTTCGTTTATCAGTGGCCTTCTTGCTGTATCCAGAAGAGTGTTTTGGGTACCATTTTCCTCTAGTTCTCCTGATTGTCTTGAAGGTTTGTAAGTACCATGAAGGTGTGTTCACCTTTGAGTATCTGAATTTCCTGCTGTTTAATGCTACTCTCCCTATAACTTCTGGACTGTCAGATACTCAAGGAATGTCTTTCTCTTTCCCAGAAGTCTAATAAGTCTGCCCTGTATTTCCAGATAACTCTGAATGTTATCTTTCCAGCTGGAAATCCTGTGCTCTGTTAACCAGGGAATGCTATGGAGCATATGGAGGTTGGTTATGGAGCTCATCAGCAACTGATGCTTTCTAGTAAAACATCCTGTTTTGCAATTAGTGCAATTAATGAATCCGGGATTCATTAAGGAGCTGCCTCTGGTCAAGTAGTGGCAGTAAATCTAAGCATGAAGGAAACTCTGGCATGTATAGCTAAAAGCCAAATGGCTGAGAGAAGGGGCAGTTCAGTGTCTGTGTTCTGGCCTGGCAGGGTTTGAGCTGGGTTTTATTTGGTCCTAAACTGGGAGGTGCAATTGCTGCTGCTTTCCTGGTTCATCCCACAGGAATGTCTGGGACCCAGGGGATGAACAGGGAATTCTGGGCATCTCTGCTGCGTGTGAAACAAGCTGGTACAGCAAAAGGGGCTTTCCTGGCAGCTGGTGTGGCCTTGCCATTTAGAGAGGTGTAAGCAGCTGGTTTGTGCTCTGGGTAGGGTGTCTGAAGGTGCTGGTGCCTGGTGCCAGCTCTCACTGGGAGCACTGGGAAAGGACGGGGAAGAAGGAGCTGCTCTGCCCAACCTGCTCACGCCGGTGGGCATTTTCTCGGGGCTGATGTGGGGAACGGGCTCCTCCTAAAGCTCCCCCTCACCTGGCCCAGGTGCCAGGGTGGGCAGGGCGGGCACCCAGCCAGGGGTGGGCACCCAGCCCCGGCTCCGCGCCTGGGACCGGCCCCGCGGCCGCGGAGCCCCCGCGCAACAAGAAGGATTCGCCAAGAACAAATCTCTATTGTTCGCTGTCGTCTTGAAATGAGTGTCAGGGCAGGCAGGGGGGCTTTGACCGTTACCCGCGGGCTTTGGCTGCCCGTTGTGGCCGGCGGCCCCCCCAGCCCCGCGGCTCCTGCCATGAGAAAAGGCGGCCTCAGCCCCTTCTAAATGGGCCAACTCTTCTCCTTTGTGTGCAGACTGCCCAGTGTGAAATCCACAGTGACGTTAAATGTTTTCTAATGAATAATTACTGAAAGGAAATGGAGGAATATATGTGTAATGGATTGTAGCGCGTTAAAATGTTTTATTTTGGGCACAAAAATGTTGTCCTTCACCAGCGCCGCGATTGTTTCAGGAAGCCTTTTGTGGGGGTTCGATTCTCAATGGATTATCTGTGAGCGCTCGCATTTCGAATAGAAATCAAAAGGGTCCTTTGGCAAACTAATGTTTTTCAAAATGGCAGCCATGAAGCCCATTTAGTATTTAAAGTTTGGGTTTTAAAGGAATGTTTGAACTCGGGAGATTTTCTCACTTTTTTTCTTTCTTTTGATTTATGAAAGTGAAGTGGTTCACCTCGACCTCTCCTCTATTGAGAAAGACAGACAGTCACCCTTTAACAAGTCTATAGCAGACTATGCCCTGGAGACAGACAAGAGCCCTTAAGAACTCTTGGCGTTTCCCTGGGCTGTTGATTAACCTTAAAACCCTCTTATTCTGTATTCTTTTGAAAAGAAATTAGGTTACAATGTGTAAATTTTTCCGCAGTATAATTGTATTTATGAATTCTCTTGCCTCGAGGAGAGTGTGTACAGTAATTCCAGACGGTCCAGGTTGCTCCTTGCAGACCCAAAATGTCCCTTTTCCAGGGTGCTGCTGCAGCATTTCCAAGCCCAGGCAATGGACAGCATTCCAGTTTCCTTATAAATCCAATAAGAGGTTTCCAGAGATCCCTGGACCAATATCCGTGAAATGTCTGAATATCATCTCGTCTCTTTGGTGGCTTTGCTGAGATGGGACAACCGTACCCTGGTCCCTTGGTGGAATCTGCTCTGCCTCAACCCCTTCCTTGTGTGGCTCTCCTTTATCTGGGCACTGCCCTGGGCAGGTCAGTCCTCACGAGCCACACCGAGGTTTCCACAGCCTGGGAAAGGGTTTCCCAGTCTCCCTGGGCTGGCTGGTATTCCCAGGATATGAGGATGAGCTGCCCCAAATCCTGCCCGTGCTCTGACGGTCTGAATTCTCTTTGGGAATGACGGGATGGTGTCCCGGCTCCTCCGGGAGCAGGCAGCTGCCTGCAGCCCCCTCCTGCTGGAATCCTGACCTTGAGGTCGCTGCCGGAGTCGAGGGAAGATCCAGGACTGCTGGGACCTGTCCTGCTCCCCCGCTGACCCTGCCAAGGCCTCTCCCAGAGCATCTTTCATTCCCATCCCTCGTGTCACTGCCCTTTTGGCCAACTCCCCCTGAGAGCCCAGGGTGGGGCAGGGCTGGGGGTTTCCTCGCTGAGATCCCTGCACCCCACGAACTCCTGTGGAGCACGAGGGGAGCAGGGCTGGGTCAGGGAGATGCCGCTGAGAGGGGCAGGGCAGCACGGGGAGGGTTTTTCCATTTCGGGAGACTCGGATCTTGCTACATCTCCTTTGTCATTCAGTGAGGTGGGACCTGAGTGTGAAGCTCCTGAAACACAGAGCTCTTAATTCCTGGGAGCGTCATCTGGAGAGTGGTGGGAAGAACCCAGAGGTCACTTGCTGCTCGGGGAACACTGGTTTCCCAAACGGAGGGGTTTTATCCCGGCTGCAATTCCTCGTGCAGAGAGTACCATGGGGAAGTATTTGTTGTCTTTGCCAGCTGGGCAGGGGGAGGAAGAGCTGGCACCGTGTGGGAGTCGGTGGTGGTTCAACAGGAGAAGCTATTCTTTGTGGGGAGAAACTGTTGCATATGGGGAGAGAAAAGGGGTAACTCGCAGAAACTGCAGATAAAACCGGGTTTTGCAGTGACCTCTAGTGGGAACCGAGCCGGGAGCTGCGGGAAGGGGCTGAGAGCCCGCTCGGGGATGGTGGGCTGTGTTTTGTGCTCCAATTGCCCCTCACAAAGGTCAGAGCCCGTGGGTCCATCCTCAGAGCCCGGTGGGATGTGCGATGTCCCCAGGCTGCCGGCGGCGCTGCCAGGGCGCTGGATAATTCATGACAGAGGGAGGATGTGCAGCCCTGCCCAAGGGGGGGACACACGATCCTGGCTCTCAATGGGCCTCAAGGCAGCCCCGTTAACTCTTTGTGGAAGGAGCCGGGCTGGACCTGCAGGTGACGGGAGGTAAAGCAGGTAAAGCAGGAGGCAGATGTGGAATAAACCCAGCCCTGCACTGGCAGGGGAAATGGGGAAACCAGGCAGGTCGGGGTGGGTTGGGGGCGTGGAGGATCCTTGAGGAGAACACTCTGCTCTTGTGGTGGGAACTGGTGGCCTTGGGGTGGTCCAACAAACCTGGGTGTGGGGGTTGAATGGCATTGGGCACAGGGGGGGCTTGGCTGGGTGGGTGGGCACGAGGCTGCTGCGAAGGCACACGGGATGAGGTTGTTCCTGCTCTCACCTCGCTGTACCTGCAGGGTTTGGGCTTTTCTAGCGCTTCCAAAATAGCAGTGGCCTCATAACTGCTCCTCCTCTGCATTAATCTCTTCTCTTCTATGCAAGTAAACCAAAGAAACATCAATAAATCCCTTTAGAGCCTGTTGAAAAATTAAGTTTTGGTCCTCTGGTGAAGATAAGTAATAATTTCACAAAGTTTCTTCCTTTCTGTTATTTTTTAAAAGCTGTTTTCTGCCTGTTCTTGCCAGATTTTGCTTCAAACTGGCACAGACTTTGTCAAAGAAACCGGCCTGTTCTGTCTGACCTCATTTTAGCCCTTTCTGAAGAGCTGCACAGAATTTGTGTTGGGATCTGACATAGTCCCTTGTCGTTTCTGTGCTGATGGACAAATCCCTGTGGGAAAAGCAAAACCCTTCATTGTAGCAAGGGAGGGGTTTTCTGATAGAACTCCTATCTCAGGAGGCAAGAAAGAAATCCCCTGAGTCCTGAGGGGTGAGGAAAGGAAAATAATCCTTGAAAAAGAGCAGTCTCTTCTGTGCAGTGGGGAGTCCTGGGCTATCTTACCAGGGAAGCAGAAAATTGTAGTGAACTTCCTGAAATGGATGTAAATGGCAGCAAATGGTCCTGTGATAATAAAATTATGATCAGCAGCAAAATACCGAGAAAATCTGAGCACAAAAAAGCCCAGGAAAGAGTTCAGGAATTTTGATGGGGATCAGTGTCACTTACCAATTAACATACACGTGAGAGAACTGGGTTAGGGAAACCCGAGCAGGGAGATGGTCACTGTGGTTTCAGGCTTATCCCTGCCTAATTCCCTAAGTCTCCTGTCCAGCTTGTCCCAAGAGCTGTCTAAGGAAGACAAATCCAATTATTATTTTTATTATTACTATTATTATAATACTCTTTCCTCTGCCCTCTCCACATCCCTCCCTACACAGGTAGTGGGGTCTGGCCAGGTATCAGTTTGAGAAATCATCCTTTATTTTTAATTCCAAACCAGTAGAGCCTGAGCTAAGGGCAAGCACAGCAAATAGATATAGCAGGTCCTGTACAGAGGAGGAGGGTGGAAAGGGATATTAATATTAAAAGGAAAAACTGGAGATATCTTTCTGGCAGAAGAAAGAAGTGGTCAGAGTCACATTATGCCCTGGCTCAGGAAAAATGAGGAATGCTGTGTCCTGCCAGGCTGGGGCGGGGGGCAGTCAGCTGGAGGCAGGGGATGTGAAAGGCAAAAATGTAATTCCTTGAGTGTGAAGTTAGTGCAGGTCTGATTTATTTAAACTGTGATAAGGTTTAAATAACAGGCTTTCAGGGGACCTCTCTCTGGAGCACTGTGGTAGTGTTACTGCTGAATATACATCTCAAAGCTCAGATCACTCTCAGCGAGATAAAAGATAAATGTAAAGAACAGGCTGTAAAATGAGAGTAACATTAAAATAGCTGTGTAAGGACTGATTCCTCTGAGCTTGCCTCGGTCAGAAAGAATACGGCGTGGTTGGGTCCTTTGCTCTTCAGTTTGTTCAACCCTGCTTCTAAATCCCCCAAACCTTGGTGTCCTTAGTGCCCACCAGTGTCCCCAAAGCCTCCCTCCAGAGCCAGGGTTTGCCAAAACATTTAGTTTGTGCCTATTTACAATGTGAAAGCTTCTGCCTTAGGAAAAAACAAAGATTAACCACGAAGAGGGGAGGCAGAACAAGAGGTGGCACTGCCCAGAGAGGCCACCACCGCCTTTGAGTGCCTGTGGAACCCTCACACAGGGAGCAGTGGAGCAGCACAATGTGCAGAGCTCGTGTCCCCAAGGGCAGGAGCAGAACTGCAGAGCTGCTGGGCTGGTGAGCACAGCCCGGAGCTGCTGCTCTGCTGCATCCCCTGCCCTCCTTCCCAAGGCTGGGACACTCCCAGGTAAGCTGCTCCCACTCTTTGGCTGCGTTTCTGTCCTAAGGGAAGCATTTAATGCTTTAGGTAGTTAGTTTGTTCTCTCTGAGCTGTGTAACCCTGGCGTCTTTAAAATGCAAACCAAGAAAGGAACCCAGAAAACACCCCTATGGCAGAGCATTGCTATAGAAAATGTGTAATGTAGACAAATACTTGGAGAATCTGTAGCCAGAACTGTTTTTCTATTTGCCAGCATGAAATTAGCAGCTTGATTTAATTAAATAAAAAGCACAGTTTATTCTTACAGCCTGGGAATTGAGCTTGATCCTCAGCAGGGAGGATTTCCAGTATAAAGTCAACTTCCAGGGGAAAGAATCAGAGGTGGAGGGTGCAGAAGAATTGGGTTTGCTCAGTGACAACCTTTTTTGGCATCTTTGGGCCTCTTAAGAAGGATGGGGGGATGCTGGGAGGGGTTTAACTGGGCCTGAGCTGCTCTTTGACTGGTTTGGCTCCCGCTGGCGCGTGGGGACCTCTGCTGCCAGCACGGGGCTCGACTGGAGACGCCGGGGACACCCAAATCTGGTGCAAAGTAGTATCTTTCCCCCCAAAACTCAAATCCCATGAAGCTTTTCCCAGAGTTCCTCCACTCCTGTAGTTCTGTCTGTGTAAGGCAGTTGCAGGTGATGTAGAACTGCGGACTTGTCCGGTGTTTTGTGCCGTTCACTTCCAGCTTCGTGCTGGGAGGGCTCTGCCCGGGCTGTCACTGGGTGTGCAGGTCCCAACTGCAGCTCCAGGGCTGGGTTGTGCCTGGAAATCCTCCCCAGCAGGGAGTCCCAGACTTCTTGGCACTGAAGATGTCCAAGTGCAGACTCTCACGGTGTGGAATTGCCGTCTCTGGCGGAGCTGGAATGAGGATCTCTTTGGCATTGCCTGTGCAAGGCTGATCCCTGGGGAGGGACTCGCCCCTTGCTCCCTCCTAACGCCGTGTCCCATCCCTGTGTGCTGCAGAAGGAAGAAGTGGACGACACCTCGGACGAGAACATGGAGGGGGCTCTGATAGCCCGGGACAAGGTCGGGGTGCAGGACTTTGTGCTCCTGGACTCGCACACCAGCGAGGCCGCGTTCCTCAACAACCTGCGCAAGCGCTACCAGGAGAACCTCATCTATGTGAGTGCTGCTGCCCTGGGCTCCTGAGGGTCAGGGCTGGCAGGCAGAGCCAGGCACAGCCTGTGTGCCTCACAGCAAGCCTTCCTGGGGGTCTGTGGCACCCAGCAGCGCTCTGGCTGCTTAGCTAATGAAAACAAGCCCATCATCAGCTGGCTCCGAGTTCCCTCACAGGATTTTAAAGGATGTGCTGTGAATAGGAATGGAATGGGAAAGGAAATGCTGTGAGGGCAGAACACAGTGTTTGATTTGCCTGGGAAGTGCTGAGGGCTTTGTTCTATGTTATGTTAACTTTAGTAGAAGAAGAAGAATCCCATAACCATCGGGAGATACCAAAACCTTGCATGTAAAATGCCAGGCCTGAGCTTGCTGTCACAGTTCAGCTCTACCCATAACAAGGTAGATTTTGGAAGAAGTTTGGTGTTGGTGGAGGGGTTTTTTTTTAGTTGGTTTGGTTCTCTCATAACAAGCTCTGTGCCACCTTTTTTAGTTCTTACATTATGTCCTGAGGTGTTTGACTCCTGTTCTGGGAGCTGTGCTTTGGTGCCGGAGCAGGTTTCCCACCCGGGTGTGCTCTCTCCTGCAGACATACATTGGCAGCCTCCTCGTGTCTGTGAACCCCTACAAGGAGCTGGACATCTACACCGTGACTCAGATGCAGCTCTACCGAGGGGTGAACTTCTTCGAACTGCCACCACACCTGTGAGTAATCCCTTGGGATGGCACTTTGGGTCACTGATTTGGGATTTCTCTGTGGTGCTGTGGCACCACGGGGTGTCCACAGGCACTGGGTCTGGTTTTTACTGTGAGACCTTGAGGGAGACTCATTCTGAGCTCAGCTTTCCCAGTGGAAAGTGTCCATGCCCGTGGCAGGGGGTTGGAATGTGACCATGGAATCCCAGAGTATTTTGGGTTGGAAGGGACCCCCAGGGACCGCTCAGTCCAACTCTGTAGTGAATGGCCCATAACAGGGATCATATCTCGGGTCCCTTCCCACCCAAACCATTCTGGGATTCCATGGTCCTGTCCAACACTTGTAACGTTAACCCAGGAGTAAATACCCTGGGAAGCCTTTGACACCCTGTGCCGTCCCTGATGGATGTTCTCCCCCAAATGCCCCCCGTGCCACGGCCAGCTATGCCATAGCTGACAATGCCTACCGGGTGATGTGCAACGAGTACAACAACCACTTCATCCTCATCTCTGGGGAGAGCGGAGCTGGGAAGACAGAGGCATCCAAGAAGATCCTGCAGTACTACGCCGTGACCTGTCCCACCACGGAGCAGCTGCAGATCGTCCGGGACCGGCTGCTCCTCTCCAACCCCGTCCTGGAGGTAAGGACCCAACCCAGGGGGAATGCACAGGAGTTGGTGGTGGTGGCCTCACTGCTCAGGGCTTCCTCCAAGTCTGCACCCCTGGGCCCAGGAACGGCCAGTGTCGGCCTCTTGGTGGCACAGCCCCTGAAAGAATCCTTGGGATTTAACGCAACTTAATGTTTGGAAACTTAAACTTGGGGTTTCTAGTCGAGGATGGCTGAAACCTTGGAGTGCAAGGAAACTGCAACAGCTCCTGGGGGGGCTTCAGTTCAGGTTATATGGAGCAATATTTGGTGTAGCTGAATTTCACTTAAAGCACTGGAAGTCCATCAGTTTGTATTCCTTTAATCCCATGGAATTCAGTGGGACTCAGCTTTGTTACTGGAGCTTGGTCCTGTGGTGGCTGTCGGGTTCTCAGTGGGGTGGGAGTGACTTTACCTGGCTGTGTATCCACAGGCTTTTGGGAATGCAAAAACTCTGCGGAACGACAACTCGAGTAGGTTTGGGAAGTACATGGACATCCAGTTTGATTTTAAGGTGAGAACAAACCCAGTGGAGCACTGTGAGAACAAGCTGGATCAGAGAACCCCTTGGCACTGCTTGGGCAGCCCAGGATTTATTAATCCTTGCGCTGCAGATTTCTGACCCTGCTTTCACAGGCCTTGCATTTTGCAGGTAAGGTCACGGGTTATCCATCCTGAAAGCTCCCTACATCCCTGGCAGTCCTGCCAGTGCTCCCTGGAAGGCTGAGAGAGGGCTGTAAAGCACAAGTTACAATAGCAGGACAGCACACCCTTGTAGTGGTGCTGGATACTCACTCTCGAACTGATAAGTGACAGCAGAATTGGCTTTCTCCTGACCCTGCTCCTCCATTCCTGGGTGTGAAAAACCAGCCAGCACAGGGAAGTTATTGGTGTTTTTGGTGCTGATCTGACTGCTTTGTTCTGCCAGGGAGCTCCAGTGGGAGGGCACATCCTCAGCTACCTGATTGAGAAATCCAGAGTTGTCCACCAAAACCACGGGGAAAGGAATTTCCATATTTTCTACCAGCTGTTGGAGGGTGGAGAGAAGGATCTGCTGTGCTGGCTGGGGCTGGAGCGCAACCCCCAGAAATACACATATCTCATCCAGGTCAGTGGGAGCTGCTGCCTCTGGCACAGCAATGCCAGGGGGCGGCTGCAAGCTCAGGCTTTGCAAAGACTTAACCAATTTATGGTGACGCTTTTGGTTTAATTGAGGGTTTCAATCTAAACTAAAAGATGTGATCAAACGAGCCACTTTCAGGATTAATAGCAGCGAAAAAGCTTGCTGAGGAAACTGGAAATGAAAGCACCGTGCCCAGGATTTGTGTTTGCTGGTAATAAAGCTACTTTGCCAATGAACTGTACTGACCCATCTTTCTCTTACTTGTAGGGTCGATGTGCCAAAGTGTTTTCTATTAATGACAAGAACGACTGGAAAATAGTCCGCAAAGCCTTTTCTATCATTGACTTCACCGAGAAGGACATCGAGGTGTGTGTGCTAAAGGGGGCTGAGGAAAGGGAGCTCGTGGAGGGAACTGCTGCTCTCCTGAGGCGATGGAAGCAGCCTGGAATGGGACATCGTTTGGCACCTTCAGTACCTGAGCGAACCTACAGGAAAGGTGGAGAGAGACTTTTTACAAAGGCCTGGAGAGACAGAACAAGGGGGAATGGCTTCCCACTGCCAGAGGGCAGGGTTAGATGGGATACTGGGAAGGAATTCCTCCCTGTGAGGGTGGGCAGGCCCTGGCACAGGGTGCCCAGAGAAGCTGTGGCTGCCCCTGGATCCCTGGGAGTGTCCAAGGCCGGGTTGGACAGGGCCTGGAGCAACCTGGGCTGGTGGAAGGTGTCCCTGCCCAGGGCAGGGGTTGGAATTAGATCAGATTTAAGGCCCTTTCCAATCCAGACCATTCCATGGCACTGAGGAAGTGGGTGAGGAGTGTGATGGCCAAGGAGGTATCACACCCCTGGAGCTCGTTCTCTGACTCGCCTCCCTCAGCCTGGCCAATGTCCTGGTTAGCAGCAGGTGTAGGAAGGACTTGCAAAGCTCCTAAGCTGTGGAAACGTGTGCTCTAATGGTCTGTCTCCTGTTCTCAGCACCTCTTTGGAATTGTTGCCAGCGTCCTGCACCTCGGGAACATCCAGTTCGAAGAGGACAGCAATGGCCACGCCATCATCCGGGACGGCACCCAGATCAAGTGGATCTCAAAGGTACCTGTGCTGAGGCACTGCCAGGGCCACGAGGAAAGCCTCGCCCCTGCTGGGATTGTCTCTAAAGGGCAAAACTTGTGTTCCCAAAAGCAGAAGGATAACTATATAAATGCATAACTACATGTGGTTGGAAACCCTCTGGAATCTCATCTCCCTGGAACTGTACTGTGTCTCGAAGATGAGGGGGGCTGGGAAGGGACTGGGGGTTGTGCCCCACTGATCGCACAGTGCTGCTTCTCTCAAGTGTCCTGCTGGCCGTGCTCTGAGTGCAAACATTCCCTTTCCTGCAGCTGCTGGGCTCCCACCTGTCCATCCTGCAGGAAGCTCTCACCCACCGCAAGATCGAAGCCAGATCCGAAGAGGTACCGAGCGGGTCTGTGTGACCTCGGGCTCTGGGACACCCCAGCTCTGGGTGCAGGAGGGGCTCTGTGCTCAGTGCTCCAGTGAAAACAGGCCTCTCTCCTCTCCCACATCCCCTTCTTTTCTGAGATGCCAAATTAAATATATCCCCAATATCAGAGTTTCTTGTTGAGCAAGGAACTCTTAAAAACGTGGGAACAGGGAGTTGCAGGCGGCCCTGTGTTTGCGCCAAACAGCTTCCCTTTGCCCAGTCCTTAGTGCTTCCTGGGAAATGGGAAGGGCACTCGCCTAAAAACTGCCCTTTGAGCATTTTGTGCCTCTAATTCAATAAAACAAAACTAAGGGGCAGTGAGAATACCTCCCCCACTTGTCTAAATTAGTCCTCTCCAAAATGTAGTGCCCCAATCCTGCTGGCACGTGGCGATACACCGGACTGCAGGAACACCGAGGGGAAACAAAGCTGCAGGTGGAATCATGGAATGCCAGAACGCATTGGGTTGGCAGGGATGTTGAAGGTCATCCAGTTGCAGCCCTGCCACGGGTATCTCAGGGGTAGCTGCAGCTCAGCTCTGCTGGTTGGTGCACAGCAATGGGGCTGCTTCTCCAAGCCTGGCAGAAGTTTGCTCTGACCATCCCTGGTGTTTATCACCTCTGCACCAAGGGAGGCTCAGGCTGGACATCAGGAGGAATTTCCCCCTGGAAAGGGCTGTCAGACATTGGAAGGGGCTCCCAGGGAGGTTTGGAGTCCACACCCCTGGAGGTGTCCAAGAAGCACTGGCCGTGGCACTCAGTGCTCTGGGCTGGGGGACAAGGTGGGGATGGGGCACAGGGTGGACTCTGTGACCCTGGAGGTCTTTTCCAAACTCAGTGATTCTGTGATTTTGGCATAGCTGTGTTTATTTCCAGGTCCTGAGCCCGCTGAACGTGGATCTGGCGTTCTACGCCCGGGACGCCGTGGCAAAGGCCATTTACGGACGCACTTTCACCTGGCTCGTCAACAAAATCAACAGCTCTCTGGCCAACAAGGTTGGTTTCCTGTCTGGTGTCCTCCCAGACTGGAGTTCTCCTTAGATACTGAGCAGAGTTTCTCCAGAGAGACCCCACAACCCCAATCACCACATACCTTGGATGTTGAGACATCCCACAGCCCTGAGCCGGAAAAGTGCTCAGTGAGGTGTGGAAGTTGATCTGTTAAATAGTTTTAGCAGTTCATTACCTGCCTTGAAGTGGCTTCTCCACTGGGATGTGACAGGAAGCTCTCAAAGAAAGTGTAAAATTTATGTGAAAGAAACAACATGCAGGGAAGGATCAATTGCAGAGCTGTGGCGCCTTTAACAGGATTCGACTCGGAAAACAGTTATTGGCCTGCTGGATATCTATGGCTTTGAAGTGCTGGACACAAACAGGTAAGGGCTGTTCCCAGGGCTTGGGGTGACCTGGGGAATGTGCTGAAGTCCTGCCTGCCTTCTTGAGTGTGCCCTTCCCCAAGCTTTAGCTTGGGCTGCGGGCCTGGGTTTGGGCTTTGGTACCGCAGGGAGGGAGGAACGTGTGGGGTTGGATCCGTGTGGGAGTGGGTGGTTTGCCTTGGGAGCAGCAGGTGGTGGTGGGAGAGCAGAACTGCCTGTGAATTAAATAAAACCTGGCGCTCATTTAACCCTCTGAAGCTTTGAGCAGTTCTGCATTAATTACTGCAATGAGAAGCTCCAGCAGCTGCTGATTGAGATGACCCTGAAAGCAGAGCAGGAGGAATATGAACTGGAAGGGATAGAGGTAAATGGTATTTCCCCCTCCTTTTCTCTTTGAGCTGCCATTACACTGAACCTTTTTGATCAGCAGTGGGAAAGGCATCCTGAATTTTGCAGTTTGTTACTGTTCCCGTGGGAAGTGTGAGATTGCCACGGGTCTCATTCTGCAACTCCTTTTGGAGCGTGATTTGGACAAGACTTAATTTACAACATTTAAGAAAGACGTAGGACCTGCCCCAAAGCTCAGATGTTCAGCAGTGACAGTGTCCCTGGAGAACGAGGAGCTCCAGCAGTGCCAGACACAGGAAGGTGGAGAACACTCATGTAGAGGAGGAGGAGCTGGGCTGGGCTGCTGAAAGCAGAACTCTGCAGTGGGATCACTGTGCTGTCACCTTGTCCCCTCAGCTGGTGCTAATTCACCACACTGATCTTTAGTGAGATCAGAGCCTGGATCTAAGATCCAAAGAAGTTTAAAATTGCAAAGAAAAGGTCTTCCTCTAAAGCTGTCCTTCCTTTTTCCCTCTTCCAGTGGGAGCCAATCCCATATTTTAACAACAAAATCATCTGTGACTTGGTTGAGCAGAAGCACAAAGGAATAATCTCCATCCTGGTAAGAAGAGAGTTTGTGCTGAATTAAAATGCCAGCCTGTGCCCTGCTCTAGTGGCCCATAACCCCATTTTTTCCCCTCTAACTATGGGATGGATCTGCATCATGCAGAGTGTAAACACACAGACCTTGCAAACAAGCCCCCAGAAGCTGAAGGCGGAGGGGTCTGGTGGCTGCAGAGCTGTGGGGGCTCAGGGGGGTGGTTGTGCTGCTTCCCCACCGGTGGGCCTTGGGCTCTGTGCAATAAAGCCGTGCCGGGGGCTGTGGAGGGGCAGCAGGTGCTCAGGGCAGCTCTGAGCCAGGTCTGCCCTTCCAGGATGAGGAATGTTTGCGGCCTGGGGAAGCGACTGACCTGAGCTTCTTGGAAAAGCTGGAAGAGAAAGTAGGAGACCATGCCCACTTCGTGACGTATGCATTTACCTCTGTCTCCTACCCCAGCCCAGGGGTGGGGAGGGAATGGCCCTTTCTTTGTGCCACAGCCAGCCCAGCAGCCCGTCCTGCCACTGAGCTGTGCTGCCCTGGCAGAGCCTGCCCTGGGGCACTGGGGGGGTCCTGTCTCCTTACTGGTGTGATGCTGGGAATGGCTTCATTCCACACTGAAACTCGGGGCTCTTGGGGCCAGCCCATGATTTTAGCCCACCAAGGCTGGGTGACTCTGGCCAGAGGCGGCTTTGGCCCCACCGTCTCCAGGGAAAGCCGAGGATGTTGTGACGAGCAGGCCAGTGCCCGAGGGGTGTGCAAGTATTTACACCCCTCTTGCCGTGAGTGAGCCTGGAGTACGAAGAGGAGAGAAAACACTCCTGCTCGTGCCCCCCAGAGGAGTGACAGTCTGGTTGACACCCCCTTGCCGTGGGTTTGGAGCTGTTCTGGTGGCAGCTGAGCGCGTTGGCGCCGGGCTGGCTCCAGCAGGAGCTGCTGAAGGCTCTGACAAGGCATCAATTCCCAGTCCTGCTGCTGAGCTGTCACTGTTCCCTACAGTTCTGAACCTCGCCACAGCCAAGTGGAAAATTTGGAGCCAACTTCCTTGTCACCACAGTGTGCCTTAATGCTGTTCTGCCTGATTAAAAGCTTTAAATAGCAGTGCTGGAGCGACTTAAACGGGATCTGAACCTGGTGATGCTCTTGGAGGCAGCTTTGATAGACTAATGTGCTGTTGTGACACCCAGCTCTGCAGTTACTGACTGCTTACAAAGCTGAAACTTCAACTGTGAAGTTGCTCTTTTTATCTTGGTGGCTTGGTTTTTTTTTTTTTTCCCCTCCAAGGAATCCTTGCTTTCTAAAATTTTTCTGCTACTCTTGAAAATTTGGATTCCCGCTTTGTATCTGGGTTCTTGCTCCAGGGCAAAATACCTCAAGCAATCCTTTTCCCCGGGGTTCACTTTTAAGCCCAGTGATCTTTTCCCCACACAGGCAGTAAGGATGTATTTAAATCAGTGTTATGGGAAGGAATCTTAGTCCCTCTGGAAAGGCTGACCCTTGCCAAATGGCAGTGGGAAGGTCACGGGGATTCTGAGTTTGTGGGAGCTGCTCCAGCAGGGACAAGTGATGGTGTGATTTTGGGCTGTGACTCCTCAGTCAGAGCCCCGTCCATGAGACCAGGCTGTGCAATTCCAGCTGTGCCGCAGCTGTGCCTCTCCCCAGGCTGAGCAAAGCTCTCCCGGTGTTTTGCTGTTCCCCCCCACTGCAGTCGCAAACTGGCCGACCAGAAAACGCGCAAATCCATCGACTGGGTGGATTTCCGGCTGCTCCACTACGCGGGAGAGGTGACCTACTGTGCTGTTGGTGAGTGAGCAGGGCTGGCCACGCCGGCTGCCCCCAGCCCTCGGCTCCTCTGGGGGCTCCCGGCTCCGTGGGAAGAGCAATTCCCAAATCCCTGCCCTCCCAAGGCACTGCTACTGCAACGTCTCACACGCGCCTGCAGCGAGGGCTATGAGGATGGAAATGCCCCAGTTTTGTGCTGGAGTGTTCGTCTTACAAAAGAATTAAACCTTTTTTGGAATTCTTTTCTTTAGGATTTCTGGAGAAGAATAATGACCTGCTGTACAGAAACCTGAAGGAGGTCAGTACAAAAATGGAATGTTGTTTTCTTGTTGCCTGCTTGGAGCGCAGAAATGCTTCTCAGAAGATGCATTTCACCTCTGCAGGGAACAAGAACATCTTTTTCTCTTTAGCAGTGACCTGTGGGCACCCGCATGTGTGTCCTCAGGGCTGTGCTGCTCACAGGAGCAGCAGAAGGGCTGCTCAGTAAGGCAGCTTTTAATTCCTCCTGTTTTCAGGTGCTGTGCAACTCCAAGAATGGCATCATTAGGGACTGTTTCCTCATGTCGGAGCTGGACAACAGGAGGAGACCAGAGACTGTGAGTTTTGTCTTCAGTCTGAACTTTGAACGTGAACTCAACTCCCCAGGTCTTGGTTTAACCACTGAGCCTGCCCTTACTCCTTCTGGCCACAAACTAAAACACAGGAATTCCACCTCAACATGAACTTCTTTCCACGGAGGTGGCAGAGCCTGGACCAGCTGCCCAGGGAGGGTGTGGAGGCTCCATCTGGAGACATCCCAAACCCACCTGGACATGTCCCTGTGTCACCTGCTCCAGGTGACTCTGCCTGGGCAGGGGGGTTGGACTGGGTGATCTCCCAGAGGTCCCTTTCAAACCCTAACAATTCTGGGATTCCTGCACTTGGTGGACGTTTTTGCTGCTGTTTCACCTCTGCAAACTTCCTGGCAGCTGAACCGAGACAGCAGCCAGTGTTATACATAAATATTTATATATATATATATATATATACACACACACACACACACACACATACATAAAACACATCAGCTTTCACTTCCAGCTTTAAGCTGGGTGCAGGGAGTGAGCTGACCCCAGTTCCTGCAGTGATGAGTTTCAAGGCTGAGGAAGTCCTTTCAATGCTGTCTTAGGTTGCAACCCAGTTCAAAAACAGCCTGACGAGCCTGATAGAAATCCTGATGTCCAAGGAGCCCTCTTACATCCGCTGCATTAAACCCAACGAGAACAAGGAGCCTGGTAAGGCTGGGGACACTGCTGGGGACAGGGATGGACTGAGAGGTGCTGGTGGCAAAGTGCAGCCTGTGTGTGCTCTGTGTGTGCTTATAGAGGTGTCTGTGCCAAGAGTTCAGTTCAGCTGCAGCAAAGCCGCCACCACCTTGGGGAGCTGGGCCTTTGATTCATCACCTTGGGTGCTGGGGATTTGATTCCTCCCTGGTTTTCTCCCAACACACGGACAATACACGTGAGCTGTCACAGGCAGAACTTGCCAGTGCCTGTCTCCTTTGCTGCAGGGAAGTTTGATGACTTCCTGATCCGCCACCAGGTGAAGTACCTGGGCCTGATGGAGCACCTGAGGGTGAGACGAGCCGGCTTCGCGTACCGGCGCAAGTACGAGCTCTTCCTGCAGAGGTGAGCTTGGCCAGGGAATCCTGCCCTCCCCGGGGGCTCCGGGGCAAGCTGTGGTGGCATGGCAGGTCCCAGTGATGGCAATCATAGAACCAGAGAATCGATTGGGTTGGAAAAGACCTCAGAGATCAGCGAGTCCAACCCTTGGTCCAACTCCCGTCTGTTTACCAGATCCTGGCACTCAGTGCCACGTCCAATCTCAGTTTAGAAACCTCCAGGGATGGTGAATCCACCCCCTCTCTGGGCAGGCCATTCCAATGCCTGATTACTCTCTCTGTAAAGAATTTCTTTCTAATATCCAGCCTGAACCGCCCCTGGCACAGCTCAAGCCCGTGTTCCCTTGTCCTATTGCTGACTGCCTGGGAGAAGAGACCAACCCCCACCTGGCTATAACTCCCCTTCAGGTGGTTACAGAGAGTGATGGGGTCACCTCTGAGCCTCCTCTTCTCCAGACTGAACACCCCCAGCTCCCTCAGCCTCTCCTGATAGGATTTGTGCTCCAGTCCTTTTACCAGCCTCGTTGCTCTTCCCTGGACCCGCTCCAGCACCTCAATATCTTTCCTGAACTGGGGGGCCCAGTCAGCTCACACTGCTCTTCATTAAAAATAACCTTTGCATGTGTCTTGTCTGGGTCCGTTTTGATCTGTCTTGAACGAAGCAGTGGGAATTTGCGGGGGAGAGTTTCAGGAAGGGGCTCCTCAAATTTCATGTCATTTGTGTTGATGTCTTGCTGATCTCTCAGGTACAAATGCCTCTGTCCAGCTACCTGGCCCAACTGGAATGGTTCAGCAGCTGAGGGTGTGGAGAGGCTCATCAAGCACATTGGTTACAAGCCTGAGGAGTACAAATTAGGAAGGTAAAATGGCCCTGCTCTCAGTGCTTGCTGTGTTGGATCCTCTGTCCTGTCTGTGACATGAGCAAGGGGACAGATAAAACCCCAGGTGCAGAGATATCCTCTCTGTTCTTTGCCTGTTTCCATGGAAGCTTCAATGCAGGCTCGTTTCCTCCATCTCTGGGTGAGGGCAGAGGGGCTGCTTTGCTCTGGCCCCTGTGTCCCGTTTGCTTGGGCAGCCCAGGCCACCTCAGCTGGCTGGAGAGCCCTGACCCTGGTTGGGGCAGCTGAGATGATGGCTCACCACGAATAACAACCTGTTCCTGGTCTCTCTTCCAGAACCAAAATATTCATTCGCTTCCCAAAGACTCTGTTTGCTACGGAAGATGCGTTTGAGTACAGGAAACATCTGCTGAGTAAGGTTCCAGTTGCCTTTGTGTGACACAGGCTCAGCAGCAGGGCCTGCTGTTCCTGGGCTCCAGGGTGGGGTAGGAATTGCCAGGGTGGCCGGGGCTTGGAGCAGCCTGGGCTTGTGGAAGGTGTCCCTGCCCGCGGCAGGGGGTGGGATGAGATGGGCTTTAGGGTCCCTTCCAGCCCAAAGCACCGTGGGATTCTGTGCACTGTGGTGAGAGCTGAGCCCCCTGGCCTCCACTCAGGGCACTTTGTCCAGGGTGGGGAGAAATCACTGAGTCTATTGCTTGGCTCCTTGAGAGCTCCTCAGTCCAGTGACTGACTGTTGGCCCACGCCTGGATGCAGCGAGTGCCTTTCCCTTGGGATTGGGATCTCACCTGTCTCATCCTGGGGGTTCCTGTCTGTACCTGCTTGAAAAGGATGGGACCCTCCCCAGGCCACTCCTGGGCCCGTTGGTGTTGTGGCTGTTCCCCGGTGCTGGTGGGATGTGGCATCTCAGCTCCTCAGCCTCTCATCCTGGAGGTACAAGTTATATCTCTGGGGTTTTTTTCTCCAGTTTCAAGACTACAGGCCAAATATAAAGGATTCCTTGGGAAAAGAGCCTACCAGAAAAAGAGGAAAGCAGGTATGGGCTCTGGAGCTGAGGGTTGTCTCGGGGCTGGGCTTCCCATTGGAGCTTTGGGAGGTCACAGATCCACATTGCTGTGGGTGTTGGGTGGGATGTGGGTGTCAGCTGCACAAAGGGCATTCACAGAGCAGTTCCAGAGACCCCCCTTAGCTGTGTTTGGCTCCTCACACCACGAGCTGCTCCTTCCCTCAGCCAGGCAGCACCTCTGAGCCACAGCAGCACCTTCTGCCCCCCATGTGGGGATGTTCTGGGGTACCCAGAAGTTGATCATCAGCTGCTGGGGGGGAAAAGAACCCCTTTTTATCACATCAGGCAGGCTGATCTAAAACCTGCAGGCTCAAAGGGCAGCTTTCTGACATGGGACAGTGGGAGGCTGAGCAGTGACAAGGTCTGGCGCTGCCTTGGTGTTGTACAGGTGGAACTGGATCAACCACTTAAGACAGAGAAGAAAACGTCCTGAAATTCTCTCTGCTCCCATCAGCTGATCTTTAGAGCTGCAAAAGGAGCAGCTCTAAGTTCTGCTGTGGGGATGCAAGGACAGCCTGGCACAGGCTCTCTGATACCTGGCTCTTCTTGCAGCCATCAAGCTGGAGGCGTGTTGGCGAGGGGCGCTGGCGCGGAAGGAGGCCAAGAAGAGGACGTGGGCAGTTCAGACTATCAGGAAGTAACTATCACCCTGGGGGTCCAGGGCAGGGCTCTGGGTGGGGGGTCCCGGCGTGGAGATGGGCTCTGGACAACGAGCCCGGAGCACGGGGAGCACAGGGAGTCACAGCCGGGTCCTTCCCAGCCATTCCCAAGCTGTGGTTGTCGGTGGGAGCACGAGTGCCAGGGGTGGGTCTGCAGTGCCTGGCACCTCTGCGGGAATCCTCTGACTGGCACACGCTTCTGTGGCTCTGCTGCTTTGTGTTTCCACACCACAGGATTCCAGAGTGGTTTGGCTGGGAAGGGACCTTAAGGGACCTTAAAGCTCATCCCATCCCACCCCCTGCCATGGGCAGGGACACCTCCCACCAGCCCAGGCCTTGGACACTCCCAGGGATCCAGGGGCAGCCACAGCTTCTCTGGGCACCCTGTGCCCGGGCCTGCCCACCCTCCCAGGGGGGAATTCCTTCCTCATCCTTCA
>JAWWEU010000037.1:10167272-10179796 GCA_035583155.1 Acropternis orthonyx | reverse complement strand
CTGGGTAAGATGATGCACAACAGCTGGGCATCACTGCTGGGAGCTGCAGCTCCAGGAATGGTGCAGGAACTGCCCCTGCTGCTTGTCCTGGAGCTGGCACAGGGACAGGGAGCGAGGCTCACCCCTGCCTTGGTCAGGCAGAGAATTTAACCTGACCCAAATGCAACAAGCACCTGCAAAAAGAGGCCTCAGGGGATATTTTCCCCCTCTTGTTGCCTCCCTCAACCAAGTTATGCCTGAAATCGGTTGGGGGATGGAGGGAAGGCACTTCTTTTCACCCCAGCAGGTCCTGTGAGGACTTGAGAGCTCCAAGGGAGAATTCCATGGAGGTGTAACACCCTTGGGGCCCTGGTCAGCTGTCCCGGGAGATGGAGGGAGTTGTTTCCATTCCCAAATGTCAAAGAGAAACACCACCCCCTCTTTCCCCAAGGACATTTGTCCCTGATTTAATGACTCCACCTTTTTAACCCTAATTTAATGACTCCTTCTCATCCCAGGTGTCAACCCAGGTAAAGTCTTGATGAGAACCAGTTCCTGTTCCTGGGCCCTGCCTTGGTTGGGAACAGAAAGGAGCCTGCAGGATGAGACCAGCCCTCACATCTCCCCTGGAATCTCCAATGCCACAGGGCTGCTGTGATTTGAGAGTTTGCTTGCATCTTTTAGGCTCTTTTTTTATAGCTGAAAACTACTCAACTTTAGCTAAATAAAACCCATGATGTTGCTGTAATACTCCAGTCATTGCACAGTCACAGGGACACATTTAACCCAAAAGTTGCAGTTCCCCAGGTAAAATGTCCATGTCTGAGAGCCCTGAGCAGTCAGGAAGGATTAAGACAGAAGCCAAAAGGCTTCCTTAGCTGCACTTTGAGTCACAACTCAGCAGAACTGCAGGAAGTGCAGATCAGTGATGTTAACTCTGGTCTGGAAACACCTTTTCTCTGGGCAGACTGGCGCAGGCTTTAGCTCAGCACGAGGAGAGGAGGCTCAGGGCAGATCTTTGCTTTGGGGGCACCCCTGTCCTGGCTCTCCCTGTGCAGCCACACAAGGCAGGGCAAACAGAACCCTAAACCGTGACCAAAGTGCCTCCTCTCAGAGAGGGAGGAGCTGGTGCCATCCTGCTGCTCCTGCTGCTGAGGAACCTCCATCTCTGGCCCCAGAGCTGAGGGTTTGGGAGCTGCTGGGGCTATGAGGGAGGGGACTGGAGGCAGCAACTCTGTTTCCTCCTGCCTGGAAGCTGAGCTGTGCTGAACTCTGTGCTCGTGGTGCTTCAGCTCCTGCCTCAGCCTGAGGGCAACTGGTGATGCTCCTGCTCCAGCTCACTCTGGTTAAGCTGAAACTGCACCTTGACTGAAAAAATCCACATTCACCACACCACCTTCACTTACATAAACACCAAAAACACCCCACCCAGCCAAAACAAAAATTCCTCCCACAAAAATCAAAACACCATCATCACAACACCCAATGAAAAAGGACAATTCACACTGAATCTACCCCTTGTCCCTTCACCACACTTACAACTAACATTGCCCATGCTCAGGTCCCTGCCTTTGCCCCCTGGAGCCTTGGCTCTGAGCAGTGCCAGGAGCTCAAACTGACACCCAGGAGGAGGAAGATGAGGGCTGCTATTTCTTCCCCAAAGTTCCCTCCATGGCCCACTAGGCCATTGTGCTTCCACCGAGTAATAAAGTGACTCACATGTAAATATGAAATTTCTTCTAATTTATTGTGTTATATTAAAAACCCAAAAGTACATATTGCAAACATCAACCACACAATGAAATCCAGCAGAAGCTTGTTTTGTGCCTAAGGATGGACGGGAGGGAATGATTGTACAGAACAGAATCTGCTGTTGTCAATGACACGAACTCCATTAAGACTGAGAGGTTCCACCTCCACTTTGCTCTGAGGCGAGCTGGGAGCTCAGAGCCTTCCCCAGGGGGATCCAAAGCTGCCTCTGGGAGTGCAGCAGCAGCAGCAGCAGCTTTGGTGCTCCAGCTACACAGACCCAGGTGGGGAGGGGCCAGCCTGGGGAGGTCGCTGCCCCCTCTCCTGCAGCCCTACCCGTGTCAGGAACTGCAGGTGGACAAAATCCCTTCCCAGGGAAGACTTTGCTCTGCTCTCCTGAGCTGTGCTGTCACTGCTGGTGGCTGGAGAAGGGAAGCAGACGGGTCTGCTCTGCCTGGGCTAATCTGAAGAGCTGCTTGTGCCCAGGACACCTGCCCTGAGCCCCACCTGCACCTGAGAGCTGAGCAAAACCACTTAGAGTAAGGAGGCTCAGGGGCTGAGAGCATTTGTGCAATGGCATTACCAGAGTGCACACTCAAGGACAGGGGCAGGAGGTAAAGGACACTCCACCACCACAGCACAGCTTTGGGCACCACCCCAGCACAGAGAGTGAACTCAGGAGTGTCTTAAGGCAGAGTCTGCCCACAAACACGGGAACAAAACTGAAACAGCAACTTAGACTCCCCTGGAGTGACTTTACTAAACCAACAGCTCTACAAACCACTGTACAAAGATTAAAAACAACCATCCCCTGGTTTTTAAAGAACTTAGTTTGCAAAACCTGAAGGAGAAAAGCCTGAAGCCAGTTAAGAAGCTATTTACAGAGAAGTTAATCACAAAGATGTGACCTGTCAGGTGCTCAGCACTGCGGTCACCTCCTGGAGCTGGACCTGCTCTGCTCCACGGGCCGTGGCTGGAGTTTGTCTGGGGCCTCCCAGGCAGGTCAGAGCAGCTCTCAGCTGGAGTGAGCAGGGAGTGCTGCAGGACTGTTGGTGTTCTACAGTCCTGGGCTGGTGTTCCCTGGTCACCCACTGCTGAGACACAGAGTCTCAACCCCTCAAGGGCAGCAGGTCTGTTAGAGATGCTTAGAAATCCACAACAGCCCAGGAACACAGCACTAAATGCCAAAGCACACCCTGCTGGAGATCCAGCAACCCAGGACTTCCCTTCCTCACTGAGCACAGCCAGGAGGGGAGAGGCTCTGGCTCCTCCAGCCCCGGCACTCTGAACTGCTACAAACCCAAACAGGTGTAAGTACAACTCAAACAAGAAGGCCTGAACTGTCAGGGCAGAGCTGAGGCTGCTGCACCTCAGGGTAACTGTTGAGTTCTTATAAACCAGTAGCTAAAGAAGAGAGAGGAGACAGGTACAACAACTCCACAAGCCACAGACACCAGCTGCCCAGGACTTAGAGAAGTCTTTGGTTACTAAAAGTTCTCAGCTTAACTTTGAAACATTTCAGCTTTGCTTGATGATCCAAAATTGTACAAACCCTCCATACCGTATTTCAGCCTCTCCAGACGAGCTCTGAGTAAGTGGGGTGTAACTGCTCTGTGGAACAGAAGCCTTGGGTAACAGGGCTGGTGGTGCTGCAACACCTTTGGTTTATACACTGCTCTGTGTCCTCAGCAGCCCTGAGGGATCCTTGGAGCAGGAACGTGGAGCTGCTGCTCCACAGGAGTCTGGCTGTTAAGGGCAGTGCTAAATATTCCAGATAAAGGGTCACAGGAAACTCTAGACCGGGCCAGAGTGCTCCAGTGTCGCCACAGTGCTGCTGAATTGAGAGTTTAACACTTCCTACCTCAGGTTTCTCTCCCTCCCAGGATTTGTTACCTGAACTATCACAGCTGTGGCTCTGCTTCCAGCCCTATGGAATGACACCCCATCTCCCACCATCACTGTCACCTGACTCCACAACAGGCAACAGGAGCCGTGGAGGTAGATGAAATATTCATTTACAACAGAAAAGCACTCTCAGAAAACCAGACTGCAGCTGCCTCCTCCACGCTCTGCCCTTCCACACACAGCTGCCATTGCTGAAAAGACTTGGAACATGCTCAGGATAAAGTCAAACAAGGAGTATCTGCCTCTGGGCCACTGTCTGCCCCTCTTCCCTGTGGTGCTGCCCTCACTCAGAGCAAGGACACACTCCTGGATCAGTTCCAGAAGGGAACCAGGGCTGCTGTCACAGGGGGGTTGAACCTGCTCTGGCTCCTGCCTTCCTCCTGTGACTCCTACACAGCACAGAACACACCTTGCTGACCTGGGAGCTGCTAGAAACAACTCCCCAGCTGAGCTCCAGGCTCAGGCAGAAGCTCTGAGCACTCACAGGTACCAACATCACCCTACGGGAAAGCAATCACAGACAATTTGCTCCTGATGCTCCTTGGCCTCAAACTGCAGGGGATAAAGCAGGGAGGGGTTTCCCCAGCTCAGTGCTGCTGAAGCTCCACTGAGCCCTTTGAGGAGCAGGTCCTGGGAGCCGTGGGGAGCACAGCCAGGCCCAGGGGAGCAGCCCCCCTGCCCCCAGCACTCCAGGAATGTCACCAGCCAGTGCCATTTGTCCTTCAGGGAGTCGCCCCAAGGCACTCCTGAGCTCCCAGCCCTGCAGGCCTGGGAAACAGGGAGCTGTGCAGCAGCTCTGTATCCAGATCCCTGTCCTTCCTGAGTGCCAGGAGTGAGGGTCAGGGAGTGGCCGGAGGGAAGGAGGTTGACTGGGCTGGCTGAGCTTTTGTTTGTTTGTTGTTTTGTTTTTAAAGTGCAGGACAATTACCAAAGCCAAAGGCAGCCAGCCCTCCTCCTCTAGAGCACAAACCAGACACACAAGAGTGGTGAGAGTTCAGGGCATTTCTCCAGCTGCTCAAGAGGCCCTTACAGCCCCCACCGTGTGCCCAGTAACCTCGTTTATTCTCGTCCTAGAACTACAGCATTTAAATACCCCGAATAACCTAGAGTTCCTTACAAAACATAATTTACAGACTGTGCTGGGGAGAAGTTGAACCTCCTGGTCCTCTGCTGCTTGCCCAGAGCTGGGGGGGCCTGGGGCTCACCTGGCTCACTGGTGCAGGTGGGCCCTGTCGTCGGGGCGCTTGATGTGGATCCTGCGCACGCGCTCGATGCGCTCCCGCTCCTCGTCCTCCTCCAGGTGGTGGGAGCGCCCTGCGGCGCCCCCCGTGGCCTCCAGCAGCGCGTTGTCGGGTCCCCTCCCGTCCTGGGACTCGTACAGCAGAATGTTCAGTGTCTCCTCGTAAATCCGGGCTTCTGGGAACTCCACCTGCCCGCCCAGGGAAGAGAAGGTCACTCGCCTGTTGCCTCCCACTACAGGCACCAGGTTACCTCAGTTTTAACTCCTGATACCTGCTCTGACAATTTCTTAATTGCTCTCCAGCCACAGAAATGATTCGTGGCATGACCCTTTCCATTGCATTATTTGCTTTCAGCTTCTGAGATCCAGCAACCAGTTTTAACCAGAGCCAGACAGATCTCTCCTGGGAAAGGCAGGAAGCACAGGGAAGGTGTGCCATTGCTCCCCATGCTCCCTCTTTACACAGGGATGTAGAACCACACAATGGTTTGGGCTGGAAGGGACGTTAAAGATCATCTAGTTCCAACCCCCAAACCTGGTTAAATGTACAAGTTTAGCCTAAAGGCAAAGAGATGGGATGTCACAACTACCCAGCATTACGTGCCATGGCCAGGCAGCCCCTGCTGAGCTCCACGTGCTGCCCCCCTGGGGGGAATGGCACTGATCATCCCCCAGAGAAGCTGAACAGAGTGTTCAGGAGCTGCCAGGGTGCCAGGCTGGCAGCAACAGGGCTGCCCCCTACCTTGGTCTGCTTCTTCTCGGTGGCGTAGACGATGGAGGTGCAGCAAACCTCGGCGATCTTGCGGCCCTGCCCGTAGAAGGACCAGCAGCAGATCTCGTCCCCAATGACGTCCTTGATGAAGAGCACCCGCCCGTTGAACCTCAGAGACAGCTTGTCAAACAGCTCGATGTTCTTCAGCATGTTGTCATCCGAGTTGCTGTGGGGTGGGGGCAGCAGGAATTTATGGAGCACATGGAACAGAGCAGGGGGCATTTACAGCCCAAGCACAGTTTCCTTTCACTTGCAGTGTCACAGGATGGCCTGGGTTGGGAGGGACCTTAAAAGATCCAGTTCCACCCACTGCCATAGGCAGGGACACCTTCTATTAGGACCCATCCAACCTGGCCTTGAATACTTCCAGGGATGGGTCAAAACCAAGAAACAAATGACTACTAGCTACTATTAATTACTATTTCACTACTACAAGCAGTAAAAGCTGCTGCTGAAGCAACTCAACAGCAACAGTCCTGTGAACAACTGTCCAATGCCATTTCTCCTGTGTGCAAAATCACCCAAAAACCCCATTCCTGAGCTCAGCACTGGCTGGATGGACACAGTGTCATGCCAAGAAACTTAAAAGGGAATAAGGAAAGGGGTTCAAGGTCCCCAGGTTGATGATTTTACCACTCACTGAGCACACTGCACCACACTGCCATCCATGGGAATGCAGACAGCCCTTGGCCAGGAGCCTTTGCCAGCAGCACCCAAGAACTAGAGGAGCTCCTCTGGCACAGGAATAGCACAGGCTCAGCCTTCCATTGATGGCAGCAGGCTCCCTTCTGACTCAAGTTGGAAATTAATTGGGAAGAAATGGAGTGCATGCCAACACCAATCTGCCATTGGGTCTGGGGCAGAAAAAGGAAATGCTTATCATGGATTTTAGACAACAAAAAACTTCCAACGAGTCCAGCTGAAATCATTTACCTGGTGTAGGAATATTTGTTGTTGCTTCTGTTGTACAGCAACTTCACTGCTGGCTGTAAGAGACAAAGCCCAGAGCAGTCACAGGCAGCACAGCGAGAGCTGGAACCTCAGCCCAGCCCCAGGCCCCACACAGAGATGGTCCAAAATTCCCAGTGGGATTTTGGCGGTGCTGTTGCTGCTGTTACTGCAAACCTGTGATGCACAGCATGGCCATGGGGCTGCAATCCCCCCTCAGCCCTTCTGGGACTGGATCCTCAGCTATTCTCACCTGCCTTGTGCCTTATCACCATCCCCGGCCATGGGCAGGGACACCTTCCACCGGCCCAGGTTGCTCCAAGCCCCGTCCAGCCTGGCCTTGGACACTCCCAGGGATCCAGGGGCAGCCACAGCTTCTCTGGGCACCCTGTGCCAGGGCCTGCCCACCCTCACAGGGAATAATTCCTTCCCAATATTCCATCTAACCCTGTCCTCTGCCAGTGGGAAGCCATTCCCCCTTGTCCCGTCCCTCATCCAAAGTCCCTCCCAGCTCTCCTGGAGCCCCTTTAGGCACTGGAAAGGGCTCTGAGGTCTCCCTGGAGCCTTCTCTTCACACCTGAACACCCCCAGCTCTCTCTCTCCCCGGCCCTGCCCAGCCCCTCTCACCTTGTTGGAGGTGGCGATGAGTTTCTGCTCCTCCTTGGAGGAGGTGATCACTGGCACCTTGCAGAAGGGCTCGTAGGCGTCCTTGTTCTGGGGGAGCAAGGACCAAACAGCACATCAAGGACAGGAACTGTTCCCATTCCACCCCACCCCCCAAAATCACCACGTGGAGAGCGGGAGAAATTCCTGCTGCCCACTCCCAGGAGCCTGTGCCCACCTGCAGGGCTGCCTGGCACTCGTCCACCAGCCCCTGCACCAGGTAGTACTTGGCCTCGGCCAGCAGCTCCTCGATCTCCCTGCGGCTCTCCGGCAGCGGCACGGCCCCGTCCCGCAGGTAGTTCAGGACGGTCCCAAAATGCTTCCCACAGCGGTCAATCAGGATCCAGCCTGGCCACGGGGGAGAGCAGGGTAAGGACAAGCAGAGGCAAACGTGGCAAAAGGCCTTGGCAGTGTCAAAGTGCTCAAGGATGGACAGAGGGACAGCCCCTGCCCTGGAGCAAAACGGCACTGCTCTATGGACCACTGTGGGAGGAAAACCATGGAATGGTTCGGACGGGAAGGGACTTAAAGTTCATCTCACTCCACCCCCTGCCATGGGCAGGGACACCTTCCACCAGCCCAGGTTGCTCCAAGCCCCGTCCAGCCTGCCCTTGGGCACTCCCAGGGATGGGGCAGCCACAGCTTCTCTGGGCACCCTGTGCCAGGGCCTGCCCACCCTGACAGGGGGGAATTTTTTCCTAATTTCTAATCTAAACCTACTCTGTGTCAGTTCAAAGCCATTCCCCCTTGTCCTGACCCTCCATGCCTTCTCCCAAGACCCTCTCCATCCCCGCTGGAGCCCCTTTAGGCACTGGAAGGGGCTTCTCTTCTCCAGGCACACAGAGAGCTACAAGCAGAGCTCTCCCCGCAGAGCTGCGGGCGCAGGATCCGCATGTGCCCCCTCGGGGCTGGAGTCGGGACCCCGAGGAACTTGAGGCAGGGGAGCTGGAGCTTCCCTGCAGGAACAGATGGCCACTCTCAGGCTGAGGCTCAGGAATGCAGCGAGGAAACGCTTGTGGGGAAGGAGTCATATTTTGGACAAATAAGGAAAGTAGGTTAGAGCAGACCCTAGTGTTCTGCATGAATGGAATTACGAGTAAAGTCGGAACATTTGGTTCAGTTTGGAAAGGGAACACGGCCCTTTCATGCTGTTCTGAGGGAACTGAGACACTCTGCAGCAGTTTTACTCCAGGCTTCCCATCTCCCTCATTCCTGCTGTCTGCAGAAAACACAGTGTGTGCTCAAAGTGTGCTTTTACAGACTGGGAACAAGAGACAGAGAAATCATGGAACAAAGGACTGGTCCAGGCTAACGAACACATTACACTGATCCAAGTGGAGCAGAAAATAGCCCGTTTGGCAATGCAGAGGTATGGAAAGCAAGAAATCCCATTTCAGTGGGAGATCTGGGGAAAGGTGTCCCTGCCCATGGCAGGGAGTTGGAAATGGATGATCTTTAAGGTCCCTTCCAGCCCAAACTATTCTGGGACTGTGTGATGAAGAGGAAGCACAAGCCATGGCAACGAAGGACATGCATATTCCACAAGTGCAGCTGCTCCCTGAGCTCACCAGGGCACACCAACACACAGGGAGGGAAAGGGCAAGCTGAGAGCAGAATTACCACCCCCGAAGTTGCGTTATCTTCCCTAATTCCTCCATAGGCTGGAAAAATCTGCTGCAACTTCATGTTTACAGATGGCGAAACCAAAGCAGAATTGCTCTTTTCCATGTGGAGGGAGGGGGGGGGATGAGAAAACATTTCAAGCAGTGTTGCCAAATAGGAGTGACCACTAAAAGAAGCTTTAAAACCCCTCCGTTTCACCCAAACAGCCCCAACAGATGACTCAGAGGGAAATGACCCCGCTGCCCCTGGGCCACCGCAGAGCCAGCAAGTGGGCTGAGCTGAAGTCTGTTAGAGTTGTTTGTTAATTAGAGTGTTACAAAAACGTCCTGTATCCTTTTAGGAAGGGATACAGAATCCAAGAGCTGTATCAGAGTCATGGAATGGTTTGGGTGGGAAGGGACCTCTAATATCATCTCCTTCCACCCTCTGCCACAGACAGGGACACCTCTGATCATCTCTGTGGCCTCCCCCTGGACTCGCTCCAAGAGCTCCATGTCATTCCTGTGCTGGGGGGTCTCACCAGGGCAGAGGGGCAGAATCCCCCCCTGCCCTGCTCCCCTCGCTCCTTTGTACATGCACACATCAGAACTTCAGGGAATTAACCTTTTGTCTCACAAGAAACGTCCAGGACAGGATCCAAATACTCCAACTAAACCAGACAGCATTTTCCAACCACGCCCTGACAGGTGAAACACGAGCCTGACACTGGACACTGCCTGATGCTCCAGTCTTTTATCAGCAGCTGGACAAGGAACAGCATCCCCATCAGCTGGTTACAGCAGCAGGGAGTGAGGCAACAATCTCCCTGGGAGCAAGGAGAAGGAACCTCACAGTAGCAAATGAGATTTGGAAACAGATGGATGCACCTGGAAAACCCACACCCTTCTCTCTGATCATTACCATGCAAATAAGATGTTCCAAACATGCCCGTTATGCTACAGTTCATCACCAGCTTCTAAGGTGAAAATAATCATGCGCCACCCACGGCCAGAGAACTCCAGACCTTTCCTACAGCCCCGCTGGAATTGTTCAGCTGGGAGCTGGGCCTGGGGTAGGAGGATCCAGACCCAGAGCAGGAGTCCGTGTGCCACATTCCAGACTGGTTAAACTCAGTTGCCTTCAGTTTCTCCCCAGGTCTGGCTTCTTTTCCTACGAAACATTTTGTTTGGTGCCAGGTTTTGGGTGTGACCAATTAGCAGGATTTTGAAGAATTCCAGATAAAAAGTGTTTCCTTTAACAGCCCCAATGCTATTGTCCCAGTTTCCAGGCAAGGGGAGATAAAGCAAGAACTGCTGCAATGGGAGTGTCTGGGTTACAACATGCAGGAAATATCAAATTCCTACTGAAACACAAACTGGCTTCACGGAACAATCCCACACAGACACCGTGGGAGCCACAGCAAAACAAACTTGGGACTTCACGTCTCAAACATGACATTTTAGCAGAAGAAACTCCAGTTACTCTCAGATTTTGGGTGCAAACTGTACCTGCCCTTCCAGGGCCTCGGAGCCCTGGGAATGGGATGTGCCAGCCCTCCTGTACCTGCCCAGGATGCCCAGAGGAAGGGCTGGGATCACACCAGGGTGGGCTTCCCAAATCAATTCAGAATGGGCTCACAGCCTTTCCACTGTCCCAGGGCTCCCAGTCAGGGTGCTGATTCCCATTTGACAGGTTTTATTCCCAATCTGAGCCACAGACTGGCCTTTTTATGCAATCTCCATGGTCTCTGCCCATGAGAAGTATCCCAGAGGCCCTTTGATCTGGAGCCCCAAACCACAGGACCCACATTACTGCTTTATCCTGGCATGGGATAACACCTGGAACAACACAGCTTTGTTTTCCCCAGCTTAAATACAAAGACTTCTGGCTAAAACAGGAATATTCAGCTAATTAGGCTGTATTTTTACATTTTTTTCCTCCAAAGCCACTCCCTCCTACCTCAATAGCCCTACAAACCTCTAAATACAGACTATTCCAAAGCACTCAGAACTCAGTCCAACCCACCTCACCACGTGCTATATTTTCTATACTTTCAGCAAATTCAAACACAATTTTCAAATCATAATTAACTAGTCCCAAGAAAGGTGTTTTGAACCTCCAGGCTCAGCTCAGCAGTAGCTGTTAATTCAAAGGTATCCCAGTCCATAAACATTGCTATGGGCAAACCAGCAGCACAGAAATAAAGCTGAACTTCAGTGAAACAGGGACATGCCCAAAACATGGGAACATGGATATAAACCTACAAACTTTCTGAGTATTATTTGCAACTGGTTCTGTTTTAGGGGAGGAAACAACAGTCTCCCGAGAAAATTGTTAAATTTAAAGAAAAAAAATTCAGACTTTGGCTGATAAACCACCTCATTTTCAGAGCAAGTTTGGTATTTAAGGAGACAAGAAGAGGGAATGAGCTTGTGGGCCTCAAAGTGAACACACAGCTCCTGGCTCCTGGATTCCTCCTCACAATCCCACCATCTTCCTCCATGGGCTGCTGAGCTTTCAGTGCCAGTATTTCAAAAGGAAAAGCTGCTCCAGGTGCTACGTGGGCCTGGCAGGAGCATCAGCACTTCTTTAGTGTCCTGCTGGTGTTCAGGCACCAACTCAGTCACCCACAGCTTTTGTTCCACATCTTTTTTCAGCTGTATAATCATGGAATCACGGAATAGTTTGGGTGGGAAGAGACCTTAAAGATCATGCAGTTCCCTCCCTGCTACAGGCAGGGACACCTCCCACCAGCCCAGGTTGCTCCAAGCCCTGTCCAACCTGCCCTTGGGCACTCCCAGGGATGGGGCAGCCACAGCTTCTCTGGGCACCCTGTGCCAGGGCCCGCCCACCCTCCCAGGGAGGGAATTCCTTCCCAACAGCCCATCTAACCCTGCCCTCTGGCAGTGGGAAGCCACTCCAGGCCCTTCTTGCTCCATCTCTCTCGTTGCTCCTTCAGCATCTGGAAGGCCACAATTAGATCACCCCGAAGCTTCTCTTCTCCAGGCCGAACAATCCCAACCGTCCAGCCTTTCCTCACACGAGAGATACTCCATCCCTCTGCCCATCTCTCCAGCCCCCAGCTGGACGGTGCCCGCTGTGCCACGCTCCCTGCCCAGCCCCCGTGCCCGCCGCAGCCCCTCCTTACCCTCGCTGTCGGTGAGCACCTCCATGCGGCCGCTGAACATGGCCTTGAGCATGGTGTCCTGCTTGGTGAGGGTCTGCATGGTGGTGTAGTACAGGGCCCCCCCCACGTTCAGCTTCACGTACTTGGAGCTGGGGCTCGTGCCCTTGAAGGACGTCGTGCGCGTTGCGGCCGCCGGCACCGCGGAGCTCACCACGCTCTCTCCCGACATCTCTTCCTGCAGGGAAGGGGCCCCCGGGTCAGGGAAGGGCCCCCCAGGTCAGGGAAGGGGCCCCCAGTCCCCAAGTCCAGGAAGCAGTTCCCAGTCCCCAGGACAAGGCAGGAGCCCCCAGGTCCAGGAAGGAGTTCCCAGTCCCCAGGTCCAGGAAGGAGCCCCCGAATCAAGGCAGGATTTCCCAGTCCCCAGGCCCAGGAAGGCGTTCCCAGGTCAAGGAAGGAATTCCCAGTCCCCAGGTCCAGGAAGGAGCCCTCAGGACAAGGAAAGAGCCCCCAGGACAAGGAGGGAGTTCCCAGTCCCCAGG
>JAWWEU010000037.1:10135931-10165197 GCA_035583155.1 Acropternis orthonyx | reverse complement strand
TACGGGGGGCTGTGAGGGGTACGGGGGGCTGTGAGGGGTACGGGGGACTGTGAGGGGTACGGGGGACTGTGAGGGGCCCTGGGGGGCTCCGTGTCTCCTTTGCTCGCCGCCTGGCCGAGCCCCCGGTGTGGGGCCCAGCTCGGGGGCTGTGGGGGCCCCCCGGTCCTGCCCCCCCAGCCCGGGGGCGGCCCCTGCTCGCTCCCCGAGCCCCTGGTTCGCCCTGCCCTTCCCTGCTGTCCCACACGGGCTCATCCCTCCAGCTGCCACGGCCCTGGCGCTGCTTCTGCTCCCCTGGAGCTCCCCCGACTTACCCTTTTCTGGAGCACCTCAGAGCTGCAGGGGGAAAGCCGAGATGGCCGCAGGGAATGTTCTCATCCGTGCAGGAGCTGCCCCGAGGCCCCGGGTGGGATCATGTGTGGGTGTGAGTGAGCATCGCATGCCTCTCCTGAGGAAGTGACCCCTCAGGTGAGTTCCTGCTCACGTAGCTCATGTTGGCTCTGGCTTTTTATGTGGGGAGAGGCAATAAATCCGAGTGCCCGGTGCCCTTTGCCTCCTTATCCCTGCCTGGGGAGTTGTTCTTATCTGCCATAAGGAAACAGCAGAGTCTGGGGGGGGCGGGGGGGGGCGTGGAGTGAGGGAGTGGAACACCCCGGGCACACGCTGTGGTGTGCTTGTTTGTTCCTCTTGGAGCCTGCCTGCCCCCAGCAGGCTCTGTGGGGTGCTGTGCCCCGCTGTGCTGTGCCAGAAGATTCTGTGGGTGCCCTGCTGTGGGCGCCCTGCAGGCAGTCTGGGCAGAGGCAGAGAGCCCCCCTTGCCTGTGTTTGCTCCCAGTTGCCCAGGGCTGTGCCGGGGGCCCAGCCATGTTCAGTGCCAGCCAGAGCTCGCGGGCGCAGTTCCTGGACAAGGCGCGGCAGGCGCGGGAGGAGCGGCGGGAGCTGAAGGAGAGGGAAAGGGCAGCTGTGCAGCTCCAGGCCCTGGCCAGGAGGTTCCTGTGCCGCTGCCGCCTCCACAGGGACATCAGGTCTGTGGGCTTGGGGGAGCTGGGGGGTGGGTTGGCTCGAGAGGGGGGTAAAGCTCATCCCACTCCGCCCCCTGCCGTGGGAAGGGACACCCAGGTTGCTCCAGCCTGCCCTCGGACACTCCCAGGGATGGGGCAGCCACAGCTTCTCTGCCCAGCCTGTGCCAGGGCCTGCCCACCCTCACAGCCAACAATTCCTTCCCAATATCCCATCTAACCCTGCCCTCTGGCAGTGGGAAACCATTCCCCCTTGTCCTGGCACGCCAGGCCCATGTAAAATGCCCTCCTGCCTCCCTCCTCCCCGCTCATCTGGAGGGATTTGCTTGATTTTTAACTACTCCTTTTTCTCCCTTTGGCAGGAGGGAGGTGGAGGATTTCTTTGGGACAAATGAATGTGGCCCAAGTAAAAGAAGCGCTCTGTCTGTGTTCAGAATTGCCAGGAAGCTGCTGTTTGTGTTTGATCCCAAAGAGGACAAGGAGGTGAGGACTCTGCCCTGACCTGCTGCTCATCTCCTGAGGATGTGTTTTAAACATGTTAAATATGTTTAATTCATTATGCAGTGATGTTGTAGGTTCCTACAGTATGTTTCAGCCTCAGAAATGTGATCACTGTGACCTGGTCCTTCCTGGAGGATCTGCCTGGAGGAATGAAACAGGAGAAGCCTTGAATTTTTCAGTAGTGGATGTGTATTCAGGGCATGGCTTCGTGGATAACCCTGTTCTCAAGGAGGGAATTCTGCCCGGCAGCAGCACAACATGTGCATGTGCTCCCAGGAAGGAGCCATTGGCTGTAGGGAGTGTGTTTGGAACATTTGCTGCTGTAATCCAGAGAGATCTTGCTCCCTCTGCTGAGCTGTTCCTCCTGCTTTTCCAGAACAGCCCTTCCTGTGGTTAGAACTAATCCCACCTTTTTATTTCCCCAGAGATTTGAAAAGCTGTGCCGTTGTATCCTTAACAGCATGGATGTGGAGAACGAGCCCAAGGTCAGCAGGGGGGGGGGGTGGTTTGGAGTGGGGAGGGGGGTTGTTATTTTTAATTCTGTCTGGGGATTTCCACGGGTGATATTTGAATTTTTAGTTTTCAGAAGCCTCTGAGCCCTGCAGAGATTTAGTGGTGAAAATTTGGACAAGCCCTTCAGTGTTGCTCTGGCATTTGCTCTGTGTACAGCCATGGGAGTTAAAGGGCAGTTGATTCTGGGGTGGGTGGTGCCCTTTGACCAGGGAATGTGGGAAGAGAAGTAGCTTGGCCCCACATCTGGGTTCAGGTACTAAACTTCCTGGCAACGTCCTCTGCCAGGCACAAATCCTGGTCACTGGGTGTGTCCTCCCTCCTCAGGTGTGGTACGTGTCCCTGGCACTCTCCAAGGATCTCACACTCCTGTGGATCAAGCAGATCAAAGACATTTTGTGGTTTTGCTGTGAATTTCTCAAGCAGCTCAAGGCAAGGACCGTTTTCTTTGTGTTTTCTCTCCCTGAATTTAACAGCTGGCACGAGGCTAATTAGCTTTATTGACCCTGATGTTTGTTATCACAGCCTGACATCCTGCAGGACTCCAGACTGGTCAATCTGCACCTCACAATGCTTGTCACCTTCACAGACACTTCAACCTGGAAAATCCTTCGGGGAAAAGGTTGCTGCATCCATTCTTTTAGATTTGGGACTTGCTATCAAAATCCTCTGAATGCTCTGGCACAGGGTGCCCAGAGGGGCTGTGGCTGCCCCATCCTGGCAGTGTGCAAGGCCAGGATGGACAGGGCTTGGAGCAACCTGGGCTGGTGGGAGGTGTCCTTGCCCAGGGCAGGGGGTGGGACTGGATGGGCTTTGGGGTCCCTTCCTACCCAAACCATTCTGGGATTCTGTTTCTGCACCTTGTGCCCTCCCCATGGTTGCCACAAAGATTCATTTTGCTCCTGTGCTTGCACAAAACAAGGATTCCTTTGGGATTAGACTGTTCCCCTTGAGATTAGGCTCTTTCCCTTAGGACACCACCAGTCCTTATAAGGTTTTTATAATATTGCAAAGTCCCCCCCCCACAGGTGCTCAGAGGATAAGGGAATGTGCCTTCAGCTCTGGGGTTTTGTAGGAAATACACATAGACAAATATTGTGAGGAAATGAGACTCTTAGACCTTAAGCAAGACAATGTGAGATGCTGCCCAAATGATGGTTTTGTGTATGAGGACAAGGACTTCGTGCAAGGAGGGCATGGGCAGTGATAAATTGCTTTGTTGTGTGTGGGGCTGTGATGCTGTTGTGGTGACACCGGTGCTTTACCCCAAAGGTGAAACCCTGAGGCCTGCAATGAACCACATCTGTGCAAACATCATGGGACACCTGAACCAGAAGGGGTTTTATTCTGTGCTGCAGGTCAGTCTCAGCTGGTACAGTCCTGTCTCCTTCATCCAAACAAACCCCAGTCCTGCCAGTGCTGTTTGGATCTGTGGTGGGCTGTCAGGGAGAGGCTGCTGGGGATTTGTCTGGGGTCATATTTTCCTCAAGGCAGTAAAAGCCTCCCCACCTGAGATCAAACCCACCCTCTCCTTTCTGTTGTTCACATTCTGCTGAATCTAAATCCTCCTAATCATCTCATAATGAGATGGACAAGGGAGAATCTTAAATATTTTTTTCCCCGAACTTTGCTTCTGCCACGTTGTTTGGGTTGGGTTTGTTTACTGCTCTGTTGGGGAAAGGAACTGATATAATTAACCTTTTAAATGAGAACTAGATTACCAAACTATTGCCTGTTAATTTTGAAAGCCTGGGCACCCTGTGAAGGGTCCTGGAGAAATAAGTGCTGCAGAGTGTCTGATTTGTTGCAGCTTCTCTGTTCTGCCACTATTAACCTGAAGCCCTTCTAGAGCTGCCAAGCAACTTGTAGGAACTGGATTTTAGCTTGCTTTGGTGTCCTTTTTCTGTGTGTTAAATAAACTTCATGTCTTTCAGGAGCAATCATAATCTTTCTTTTCTGAGTACTACAAGGGTTTAATTTTATTTATTTGGTTTTTATTCCAGATTTTGCTAACTAATGGCTTGGCAAGATCCAGACCTTCCCTGTCCAAGGGCTCCTTAACTGCCATCTTCTCCCTGGCACTGCGGTAAGGCAGCTGGAGCTGCTGGGGGGATTTACAGCCAAACTTGTCTTTATTGTGTTTTTTTAAAGACTGCTCCTTCTGCCAGTGTTTTCATGCCTTTGAGAGCATCACCCTGATGAAAGAAACTGCTGCTTTAGGCAAATGGCTCACTTTGCTGTCATCCCTTGTCAGCTCAGAGTGCCTTTGAGTCAGTAATTAGTGTGAGCCTAAACCTCAGGGTGCAGCTCAGTTCAGAGTACGGGGTCTGTCTGTTGAGCCTCAGAAGGGCTGGAGTTCTCCAGGTGAGCTGGTTGTGCCTCCTCACAGTGACCTGCTGCTGCAGATGTACCTCTTACCCCATCTGCAGGGGCAGAGCTTGTCCCTGGAGCAACACTTTGGAGATCTGCAGCCACTAATGAGCATGACAACCTCAGTGGTTAATTGGGTGGCTCTTCCCTTCTGCTGCTGTCACTGCTGGGATGGCGAGGAGAGGAGCAGGGAGTGTCCTTGAATGTCACCCAACTTCTTCCTAGGGAAAACAATTAATTAGTGTGTTTATGGCAGTGGGAGAAGGGGATTAGGAGGTGAATCCTGTAACCCTGACAGCGGTGTGGGTGTGCTGTGTGAAAATGCTCTGTGCTCTGAAATGTCTGGTATTCCTTTGAGCCAGAGCAATTCTGTGAACTTGCTCTGAGAATAGAAGGAAAGTGAATGTTGTTTTTGCCGTGGTGCTTCAAGAACAGGTTGGACGGGGCTTGGAGCACCCTGGTCTAGTGGAAGGTGTCCCTGGCCATGGCAGGGAGTGGGACTGGGTGGGCTTTAAGGTCTCTTCCGACCCAAACCACTCCATGATTCTCTGATTCTTGCTGAGGGAAGAATCAGTGACCAGTTGTGAATGGCTCAGTTGAAGGCTGTGTCTTGCTTTCCTAGGTCAGGTTGTGCTCTGAAGTGTTTTTCTCTCTCTCCCTAGCCCTGTGGTTGCTGCACAGTTCTCAGACAATCTGTTGAGGTCTTTCCTGATCCACGTCATGTCTGTGCCTGCCATAATGACTCACCTTGCTACTCTCACCCCTGAGGTAAGTGGGTGATCTCGTGGGACCAAAAATCTGCTGAATATCACATCAGGTCACTTGTTACTCCATTTTATCAGCTCCTGGAACAGAGCTTTGGCATTTCTGTCTTTGCCAGCTTCAGCTCTGTTGTGAAAGTTCTTGATCCTTACAAACACTCTGGATTTGTAATAGAGACATGATTAACACCAGTGGGATGGTGGGCTGAACTGCCCTAAAACAAATAAATAAATATTAAAGGCATATGTGATCCACAGCTTGAATTTTTCATGTCCCTACTCTTCCATTTCTGTAACCATAGACAGAGCCAAAGCCAAATTCACTCTGTTGCATGGCAAGGGATCTGAGGAGGTAACCAGTGGGCTGTCCACTAATCCAATTTAATCTGCTTGGTGCAGACAGGCAGGTTTTGTGCCAATGGGCATCCTGTGTCCTTGCAGACAGATGAGTGTGCAAAGCTCTGTCTACAGGTACAGCATGACCTGCTCACCTGCGAGGGGTTTTGTTTCCCAGGCCAGCTCCATGTCAAACACCCTGTAGGGCAACAGTCTCAGCTTGCTGCTTTATTTGGAAAGAAGAGGCTGTGCCAGGCGCTGGGGCAGGTCAGCTGTGGTGGTTGGTGTGGTGCCCCGGGCCCCACAGGCAGGTCCCCTCTGTCTTTCAGCGTCTGGCAGTGATAGAATCTCACGGCCTCTTCCGCAAGTTCCTGCTGTTCCTGAGCCGCGAGGCGGAGTGCCGAGATGTCTGCGTGTGCCTGGAGGGCAGCCACACCCTCTGTCTGCTGGGTGAGCACCTGCAGCACTCTTGGCTTCTGTGGAGGAGAGTCTGGAGTCACATCTTTCTCCGTGGGTCAGAGCTGCCTCCAACTCTTGGGTTTTTAATCCTTATTTAGCTAATGGTTTACTTCTGTTTTCCAAATAATAACTGGGACGTATTTTGGGATGTTACAAACCTGTGCAGATGGAGGAAGGGTTGGAGACTTGCTCTTGTCCCCATGTCATGCTGAACTGGGAAGCATCGTCTCTGCCAGCTTGTCACTTGGACTCTGAGCAAGTCCTGTAGCATGGCAGACTTGGGTCTCAGTTCCCTACACGGACATGCTGCTGAAATACTTAAATTCCCTTTTCTGTGAAAGTAACAAGATTAACAGTTGGAACTCAGGAATAACCACAGATGGTCTGGGGCTTGCAGTGTTTATAGAAGGTGTTGGTGGGACACAGGTGAGAAGGTGGCCAAAGGGACATGTCACTGGAAATGACTCCCTGTAGGGTGTCCTCTGAGAATCACTATTGACAGAAATCCTGTCCTGGGCTTGAGAAAGGATTTATTTCACCTGTAACCACTGTCCCACAGCATCTGTTCCTTGTTAAGTGTTGCTATGCTGGTTCTTCCTCCAGGTAACCTGGTGTTCCTGGGCTCCCTGAATGACCAGGTGCTGGAGGAGGAGACAGCCCACTTTGTGGGGGTGCTCATCCACATGCTCTCCTACTGCCAGAAATACGTGTCACAGAAGAAATCCAACCTCACCCACTGGCACCCTGTTCTGGGCTGGTTTTCACAGACTGTGGATTATGGGTAAGTGGGAAGGACCTTATGGAGAGAGATGATTAAGCCTCTCCTTTTATTTCGTCACCTCTTTATTGCATGTTGCAATGTGCTTTATGTCTTGAGATGAGCAGTGAGAGCCTGTTCAGAATAATTTCTCAGGTATTCCAGGTTCTATCTGCACAATATAAACTGTTGCATTCATACACTACTCCATGAGGAAATTCACTGAGTGTAGTAGGCTGGTGGCCAGTGGCCATCCTGGTACACTGATACAGCACCTGTGTATCAGCCCTTCCTATGGGCATCATCTGTAGGGTGGGAGCATATTCCAGTTTGGATTATGAGCTGAATGTATCAGTGTCACTGCCTGGTGTTTTATTCCAGCCTGCTTCCCTGCCTTGTCTTTCAGGCTGAATGAGTCCATGCCTCTGCTGACAAAGCAACTGCAGCACCTCTGGGGAGTCCATATGATCCGCATCCTCTTCAGTGATGTGCTCAGCAAGAAATTGCTGGAAAATCAGGAAACAGCTCAGCTGCCAGCACAGCCAGTTTCCCCTCAGAACAGCCTTCCTATGAAAAGTCAGTTCTGGAGGGTTGTGGGCATTTTTGTGCCTGTTTGTACGTGTGCCTCTCTCTCTCCCAGACTTGCAGGGCTTTGGCTTTCCCACTAATGCTGAAAGCTTTGAGTAATTACCTGCAGCAGCTGCTGCTGCTGAGATGGGGATCTGCTCTCTCCTTATTTATAATTCCTGCTTGGAATGGCTCTGTGACCTGGGGCTGGTCTCTTTTCTTTGGTGCTGGGAAAATATTTGCTTATTATAGCAGTTTCTTTTCGTTGTTTCTCGAGGAGCTGAAGGGATTGCTGCCTAACTTAGTGCCTCCCAAGGCAAGGTGGGAGGCAGCTTCCCGTGGGACAGGCAGGGTGAGGGTGGCTCGTGCACCTGTGGCTTGTGGTGGCTCTGCAGGAGAGGGTTTGGGATAAGGGGACTGTAAATCAATATTTTCTGCGGGCACCAGGTCCTGTGGGTGTTAGTTCCTGCAGGTAGAATCATGGAATGGGTTGGGTTGAAAGGCACCTGAAAGTGCATTTAGCCCACCCCCTGCCCTGGGCAGGGACAGCTTCCACTAGCCCAGGTTGCTCCAAGCCCCATCCAGCCTGGCCTTGGACACTTCCACCCTCACAGGGAGGAATTCCTTCCCACTGTGCCACATCCCCCTGCCAGTGGGAATGGTTCTGAACAGCAGTTCTGTGCTTCTCTGTCCCCAGACCTGTTCAAGAGGGCGTTCCAGAAGTCGGCCTCGGTGCGGAACATCCTGAAGCCGGTCGGGGGGAAGCGCGTGGACTCCGCCGAGGTGCAGAAGGTTTGCAGCGTCTGTGTGCTCTACCAGACCACCCTCACCACGCTCACCCAGATCCGCCTGCAGATCCTCACAGGTCAGGGCACCTCTGTGCTCCTCAAGTCACTTCCAACGTGTAGGGGAAATGGGTTTCCCTTACTAAATTCTGTTGACTGGTTGGTAGTTCTATTACTGACAGCAGTTCATTGACTGGCTGGGGCAGAAGGTTTGTTCCATCCTGAGCCATCCAGCTGGTCAATAACATTCAGCACTGCCTGATCAAGCATTAACTCTCCAGAATACAAATTGAAGCAAGTTTTCCTCTCGTGAAACCTTGCTTACACCTTATCAAACTTCAGCCTGAGTCAGTGTTTTTGAGAAGCCTGGCAATATTAATCTCCCTGTGGTGGGAACATTGGACTCTTTCATTCATCTTGAGAACAAATTACCTGTCTTGGGAATGGATGAAGGAGGAGATCAGCACTGTTTTGGTCTGGTGGGTAGTGCAGGGGAGTGAGTCCAGAACTGTGGGTGCTTCATGGCTGTAGTGGTGACAGCCCTATTGTGTTCCCATCTCTGAGACAGCTGGAATGGTGGTGGGATCACAGGAATTCATTGTTTTCTAAAGTTGCAAAAGAATTAGGCTGAAAAGGCTTAAGGTATGCAAACAATGTCTCATTAAAAGCTTTTTTTTTCCTGGTGATGGTAATTCTCCTGTTAATGCAGACAGACCTGGGAGCCAAAGGGGATACTCATGTTCCTCTTCTGCTGTGCAAAGGGGCCCTTCAGCTCCAAGGGTGGTTCGTGCCTCGGCCTTCACAGGCAGCAGAATGAGCTTTACTGAGTGTGCTTTGTGTTTTCGTAGGTCTCACTTACCTGGATGATCTGCTGCCCAAATTATGGGCTTTCATCTGTGAGCTGGGACCACAGGGAGGGTTAAAACTCTTCTTGGAGTGTTTAAACAATGACACAGAGGAATCCAAGAGGCTGCTGGCCATGCTGATGCTCTTCTGTGACTGCTCCCGCCACCTGATCACGTAGGTAGCACGTGGAGGCTGCTCCCTGCATTTGTTGGGAGCACAGAGCATGTTGGCTTGCTGAAGTTTTAGGAGAAGTAGTTAAGGTTTTATGCCTTTTCATGAAGATAGATAGGGAAGCTAAAGCAGCAAGATTTCGGGGTAGAGTTCTGAGAAATAAATGGCTTCAAGAGGACTTTCCCCCTCAGCCATGGAATGTTCAGCTGGCTGGACTGGTAGCAAAACTGGGAGGGGAAAGAAACAGCACAAAGGATGGGGGAGGGGGTGGAAAATTGCCCTTGCTGGTCAGCAGGGACAGTTTTCTTAGCTTGAATGGTGCAAAAGTTTTCTAGGGAGTGAGAGCACAGGTCCTTCTAAGCCTGAAACTCTGGTTTTGCTTGTGTCTCAGACTTTCATACCATCTTCTGTAAGAATCTGCTATCAATCAAAATCCATAAATAAGGCTCAGTTGTTTATGACTTTAGATCCTCATGGGTGTCAGTTGTCATAGAAATAAGAGCTGCTGCTAAAGGATAATGTGCCTTTAGGAAAATTTCAAAAGGGAATTAAATTTACACTTGTGCATTTGCATTTGTTTGCTCTGACAGGATTCTTGATGACATAGAGGTCTATGAAGAGCAGATTTCATTCAAACTGGAGGAGCTCATTACCATCTCCTCTTTCCTGAATTCCTTCGTGTTTAAGATGATCTGGGATGGAATTGTAGGTAAGTGCTTTTAAGCAGCTTGAGTTGATACTACTATTAGAACAAATGGCATTAATTTTGGAATTTGAAGCTTCTGCTAATTATTACTTGGCACAAAACCCACTGCGGTGTGGGAATATGTCCCAGGCTTTTGATGTCCAGATGCCACTGTCATGCTTGGCAGCAAATACTGAGCACTTTCCTATTTCCAGTAAGAATTTGTGCAACAAAGAGGCATGATGGGCATGTTGGTTTTTGGCAGGGATTAAGTTTAGCATGGCTAGGCCATGTGTTGGACAGCAATGCAATGCTGGGACCAGGCCTGTTCAGGCCTCTCTGGATACCTGGTGTTGATCTATCTGCTGGTTCATTTGGGTACAGTTCAGCTCTGGTAATTAGATGAGATAGTCCAGTTGTGTTGTGAAATAAGGTGGCTGTGGTGTAGCTCTGGTCAAAGCACACTCTGTGTCTCCTGGGAGGCACAGAACCCTTTCCTGCAGGGCCAGCGGGGGTCAGGAGGAACTCACCTGTACTGTGGCCGTGGGGTGGTGATCACTGGGGTGCTCTTGGCCACCCCTGCTGCCTGGGGGCGCTGGCATGGCTGCCTTGTCCCTTCTTGCAGAGAATGCCCGCGGGGAGGCCCTGGAGCTGTTCCACTCTGTCCATGGCTGGCTCATGGTGCTGTACGAGCGCGACTGCCGGCGGCGCTTCGCTCCCGACGAGCACTGGCTGCGCAAGTGAGTGCCAGGGCAGGGGGCCTGGGCAGCTCTGGGCCTGGCCCACTGCTCCGGGGCCTGGAGGGCATCCCTGACTGCAAATTCTGCCTGGGAGATCAGGGGGAGAGCTGCTCCCTGTGTTTGCAGTTAGAGACAGCCCTCCTGTTGTGCTGCTTTTCCGTGGTGTGAGGTTTAGGTGTGCTTTGAAAGCTGACTCAGCACCCAAGAGCTTGAGCGTCTCTGGCCTTCTCACCTCCTTAGGACTGTGCCCCTGAGCACATCTTTGGAACTGTTGCAGCTTTTCTGTCTCCCTCCCCCAGCTATTCCCCACACTGTGCATCTCTTAGGGCTCTCTGAAACTCTGCCTTTCTTTGCAAAGGGACCTCAAACCCAGCGTGCTCTTCCAGGAGCTGGACAAGGACAAGAAGCGAGCCCAGCTGCTCCTGCAGTACATCCCACACGTCATTCCCCACAAGAACGTGAGTGGGATTGGGGGCAGAGGGTGGAGCTGAGAGGCCACTAGCCTGGATGGGCTGGGGTGGAAGGAACACGTCTGCAGCATTTGGTGACATGGAGCTTCTGATTGAAATGCCAGTTGAATAAAAGCCTTCTCCTTCCTCCCCCCCTCTCCCCAATATTTTCTCTAAATGTCTTGTTTTCTGTCGTTGAGACAGAACTGATTTGCGTGGGCAAGTGCGTGGAGTGAGTGGGTGCCAGTGGCATCTCTGGGAGGGCTGGGATCAGGACAACCAGGACTAGTTCTGGGTGTGTGCCAGGAGCATCCCAAAGCCCTGTTGCACTGCAGGATAGGGACCCTTGTGGAAGAAGACTGACATCTGTTTTCTATTTCAAGAGGGTGCTGCTGTTCCGAAACATGGTCACGAAGGAGAAGGAGAAGCTGGGGCTGGTTGAGACCAGCTCTGCATCCCCTCACGTCACACACATCACCATCCGCCGCTCCCGGATGCTGGAGGTGAGGGGCCTGCCCTGCAGAGCCAACCAGCAAGGCAGCACTGGGCCTGGCAAAAACATGGCCCACAGAGTGTTTTTACCTTCCCTGTGGGCGGTGAGGGACCCAGTCCCAGAGCTGATGGTACAGGAAAAACGCTGGGCCTTTGTTCAGGTCAGACTGCTCCAGACCTGGGGTTCTGACTAGGAAAATGCTGGTCTGTTTGAACACGGGGGCCAAAAGCAATGCTGGTTTCTTGGTGTGTCTGTCTCCTGTCTCTGCTGCATGTCTGTGTGGGTGTTTCATGTGTCTGCCTCCGTGGCTGCCCTCTGGATCTCCTGGTCTGTGTAGGATGGGTACGAACAGCTCCGGCAGCTTTCCCAGAACGCCATGAAGGGAGTGATCAGAGTGAAGTTTGTGAATGATCTGGGAGTCGATGAGGCTGGTATTGATCAAGATGGGGTCTTCAAGGAGTTTCTGGAAGAGATAATAAAAAAAGTGTTTGACCCCGCACTCAACCTGTTCAAGGTATGACCCAGGTGCTGACTGTGGTGACCTCCTGCAGGCAGGAACAGGCTGGCTCACTGTGCCCTTATCCCTGTGTGCAGACCACCAGTGGTGATGAGAGGCTGTACCCATCCCCAACGTCCTACATCCATGAGAACTACCTCCAGCTCTTCGAGTTTGTGGGGAAGATGCTTGGGAAGGCTGTGTATGAGGTGAGCCAGAAGCACCACAGCAGGATATTGTCACTGTTGGTGCAGTCCTGTGGTGGTGCCTTTGAGAGCACCTGTTGTGCTTGGGGAGGTGTTACTGAAGAGGTGAGTTTGGAAAAAAGGACTTGGATCAAGAAGATACTGATAGTGGAACAGGCTGGGATTTCTTCAGGCGTGTATTAGAAGAAAGCTTGGAGGTAAAGCCTGGGACACACCCTGATTGTTCCTCGTGGTGCTGGGGACACCAGCTGGAATAGTCTCTTATTTTGGTGTTGCACCTTCCAAGCAGCCATTGTTTGTCCCCCACCTTGAGGGGACACGTGGCAGAAAGGAGGGTGCAATGACAGAGTGACCTCTGCCCGTAAGACAGTTCTTTTCAAGGAAACATGGGAGTTCCCCTGTTGCCTTTCTGCACCTGCTGCACTAATTAATGGATTTTAAGAGGATGTGGGTTTTGTAGCTGATTTCAGTGCCTTGCAGAGGTGCCCTTTGCACTTGTTCCACATCACAAGCGTTACCTGCAGGCCTCACAGGTAACCAGAGCTGTCACACGTTACAGGTGTGGGGCAGGGCCTTACCTGTGCACTCTTCTTGTCCACAGGGCATAGTTGTGGATGTGCCATTTGCTTCCTTCTTTTTGAGTCAGCTCCTTGGGCACCACCACAGTGTCTTCTACAGCTCTGTGGACGAACTTCCCTCCTTGGACTCCGAGTTCTATAAAAATCTCACTTCAATTAAGGTTTGAGCATGAATTTTCCTGTTGTTCGCCTCCCTTATTGCTGCTGTTAGAAACAGTAGATTACAAGCGCCTCCTTTGAAGCCACCCTGGAAGTCCCTGGTGGCTCTGCTGCTCAGCACTGACCTCCTTCCCCTTTCCTGCCCTTCCCCAGCGCTATGATGGTGATATCAGTGACCTGGGCCTAACGCTGTCCTACGATGAAGATGTGATGGGTCAGGTAGGTTTTTATTCAGTGATGTGTTAGACTTTATCCCTGCTTTGTCCCCAACACCCTCCTCAGGCTGTTATGGAATACAATCATAGAAAACCCTCAGTTGGAAAGGACCCACAGGGATCATCGAGGTCCAGCTCCTGATAGATGGTGATGAGCAGAATTCTGGGCACTGATAGTCCACAGCCCTGGCTCAGGCAGTCCCTGTTCCTCCTGGGTAGATCCCAGCTGCTCCACGTGGGAGCGTCTCCTTGCTTGTCTGGCTGGTGCTACCAGAAGAGCCTTTGAAGCACTGAGGGCTCCTGAGGGTCATTGCCCATTGCTGTGGGAGAGCCTGTGGTGCCAGAACTGGCAGATTTGGTGTCCTCAGAGCAGAGAAATACACCTGCAGTCGGATTTGCCAGCAGAAAACAAGTATTATTTTCTACTGAGCTCTCTGAGAGCTGGTGTTGAGCATCTAAAGGCTAGGCAGCGTGTCCCAGCTCGTGCTTTTTCCTCTGGCACCGTGTTTGAGTGTGTCAGGTGGAAAGCTCTGTGTGGCCCATCTGAGCAGGAATCCCCAGGGGACTGACTAGGAAATGACCTTGTGTTTAATTGTGGTGAGGGCTGAGCTCTGCTCTTCTTTACAGAAGAAAAGCCTGTGCTGCAAGGCTGGCTCAGCTTCAGGGCTTCTCTGGGCTCAGCACAGTATTTAGCTGTGAGCAGAGAACAGCTTTTTCCACAAAAAAGTTGCCCTCTGACCCTTAATTTTTCTGCTGCCAGGGTTTTTTCCTTTCTAGTTGAAAAACTGTTTAATGCTTTCTCTGCATTAGTGGTTTTCACTTCTTTTAAAAGAAGAATCTCTTTGAGTTGGGAGAAATTCCTTTTCTCCCAACACAGCCTTTTCTGTCAGAGAAACTTAAAGCGTGTCAGGAGGTCTCTTGGCCTAGAGAAGAAAAAGCTGTTTGTCAGTCCCTTAGGAAGGCCTGAAGGTACTTGGTTGCACTTGAGCCCTGGGCTCTGTGATCTTGTGTGTGCATAGCTGGAAAATCTGGAGAGATAAGATAAAAATGCCTTTGTTGTCAGTGTGTTGTGGCTGCAGATTCCGTGGGGAGCCCCCAGCCCGTGCTGATCCCAGGCACTGAGAGCAGGATAGACGATCCAGTGGCACAGAGACCACTGAGCCAGGGAGTGTTGGTCTGGGACAGCTTGTCCTTGGGAGCTTTGCCTGCTGCAGGTTATTCCTCAGCTGGCAAGTTTGGAGCAGCTTGGATCCATCCAGGAGCAGCAGCAGCCATGGAAATGCACCTGCAGAGGTGGGTGGCAAGGGCTGAGAGTGGACACAGCCCTGCTCTGCACCACTGCAGGGCACCTTCCTGCTGCCTCAGGGTTGCTGAGGGCTCAGCTTTGAGGGCTTTTCCACCTGAAGAATAAAGGTTGGAAACAGGGCATAGAGCCCAGCAGAGGGACATGGAAAGCTGTGGCATATTAAGGTTAAAAATAAACCAGGCTCTCCTGTTTTCCCCGTGTTTTGGCCATGCTAGAGGAGCCAGGTGGGATAACCCTGAGTGAACTGTGTGTCCCTGAGAGGTATGGCTGTTGGGCACAGGTGAGCTGAGCCTGTTCTCTGAGCTGGGCTCCCTCCTGACCTTGGAATTCCCCCAGAGGCCACTCCAATGTCTAAATAAAGACTTTCTGCCACAGCTCGTGCCAAGATGAGCCACGTGTAGCCAGCACCTGGAGGGCCCTGCGCTGTCCCTGAGCTGGAGGGGAGCACCAGACCCTGGGGGAGCCTTCCCAGCTCTCTCCCTTCCTGCCTGGAGTGCCCTGCTGGAGGGACAGCAAGCTCCAGGAGCTCCTGGATGAGACCTGTGGCTCAGCCAGTCCTGGACTGTGCTGTTTAGGCGGAGCTGTCCGAGGCTCTGAGCTGGGTCAGCCCCTGGATTCTGGGACTGTGACAGTCCCCCAGGCTCTTGGATTGGTTTGTGGGTGGTTCAGCAGTGATGGATCAGGCTGGAGAGGAGGCTTCCTGGGAGAAGGGCTGGCTCTGCTGGTGGGAGAGTCGGATTTCCTGCTGTTCCATTGCTCTGTTAATAGTTAAGTGAAACTGGTTCAAGGCAGAAGCAGGATTATTACTTAAATTTTAAATCCTACTGTTTTATTGTAAAAATAAATGTTTTATGGGGAGGTAACAGCTTAGCATGGCATTTCCTTCCATTGTGGTTCCAGGCAGTAATTAGCAATCCAATCATCTCTTCCCTCAGCTTGTTTGCCATGAACTTGTTCCTGGAGGGAAGACCATTCCCGTTACCAATGAAAATAAGTAAGTACAGCAATTACATTTTTAAGGTCACCACTGCAAAATACTTTATTCTAGTTCCTTGGGCTTGCATCTGGAATGAAGTGAGATAGATTGGAGTAGAAGGAGCACATAAATATCTTAATGGAATTTGCTGGTTACAGTTCATCGGCAGAAATTGTATTAAATCTGATTTGCAAAATAAAAATTGACAATTTACTTCTTGAAACAGCACTTCTGAGGTCAAAGGCACACAGTCAGGGAGATTCTGCAGGATTTAGTGATGGTGATGGATACAGACAGATGGATTCAAAGCAATTCAGGCACACGGTGGTGAACACAGAGGGCACAGATGCTCAAAGACACCTTGGAGCAGACAGATCTCCTCAGAATGATAACATGTGGCAGTTGTATAAAGCACCGCGGTCGGAGCAGACAGTGGTGAATTCAAATGCAGTCGACAGTCGTTCTTTAGACACAGGAAATGAGAGGAGACACCGAGCCCTGGGGCTGTTTTCACAGATAACCGGCTTTTAGATAGTTATCACGAATGTCAACTCGGGAGCCTGAAAACCAACCCCACCTTTTTGTTCCCTTTTTCTTTTGCTTCCCTATACCCTTCGGTGATCATAAAAGCAGGATGAAATATCTATTAAGCAGACGTGCGTTTGAACTGGTAATCTGGGGGTTGTTCTCTTTAATGGCAAATGAAAGCTGGGTCCTACCTGAGGATTTGGCTGCCATGGGCGTGCTCTGCACTCTGATGTTCCCAGGCTTTTCCCTTCTCCAGCCCTGACCAGGGAGTTTGCATTTCAAAGGATCCCGCTCTGCCTTGCAAGAAGTCAGCCCAGGGAGGAAGTTGAAAGTCCTGGATGTTGCTTTGGTCTTTTACAGCAGAAACTTTGCAGCCTTTGCACACAGACTGGGAGCGGGGAGGGAGCAGAAGCTCTGGGAGAGGAAGCAGTCTGGGAACAGCTCTGTCTGGGAACGGGGAGGGGGTGAGGTGACCCCACCAAAACCCCAGTGGGTGGGATTGTGGTGGGGGCTCTGTGGGAGCTGAGGAAGAACCGTCAGCAAGTTCAGGTGTTTTGCCTGTGGGTGAGAAGGGTGAGCTGATGGTGCCTCCCAGTAACAGACAGGGCTCCTCTTCCACACTCCTGGAGGGGGGTGGGAATGTGCTGAGTGCCTTTGGTGTGTTCATCCTCCTGCCACGGGCCAGGTGGCATCAGAGCCCAGTCAGCTCTTTGTGAGGCCCAGAGCAGTGTCTGCCTGGCAATCTGATCCCTCAAAGAAGAGTTGGATGTGTGCCCCCCTCTGCGAGCTGTGTCTGCCCAAGGCTGATCAAGGCATTGCTGGAGCCAATTAGTCCCTGGCTTGGGCAGGAGCTCTGAGAAGAAGCACAGTCACAGAGGTGGGGGGGAAGGGGGCAAAGTCTGGCCAGAACATCTTAATCTGCTTAAATAAAGAGTCGGGTGCTGGAGGGGAGCGTAGGGTCCCCCTCCACGTCCCTTTTGGGCTGGAGACACGGGTCAGGACTGGCACGGGGGTATCCCTGGCTGCTCCATCCCTCCCAGCCCCCTGCCCTGTCCCTCCCAGGATCAGCTACATCCACCTCATGGCTCACTTCCGAATGCACACCCAGATCAAGAGCCAGACAGCCGCTCTCATCAGCGGCTTCAGGTCCATCATCAAGCCCGAGTGGATCCGCATGTTCTCGGCGCCGGAGCTGCAGCGCCTCATCTCCGGGGACAACGCCGAGATCGACCTCGAGGACTTGAAGTGAGTGAGCAGCTCCTTCTGCTGGGCCTCCCCTCAGCAAAGCAGTGAACTGAGCCCTAAAATGCCAGAACTTACTGGAGGCTGGCAGAGACTGGCTTGTCCACAGCCTTCTGCTCCTCCTGATTGAACTCTGAGGAGCAGACAGAGGGAAGCAGAGCTGAGGGACACATGCCTTAGCGCTAATTTGGAGAATTAATGAGTGGGAAGGGCCCTTTCTTCCACTGGTTCCTGGGAGCAGAATTTCTCCCTGCCCTTCCCTTTCCTCTTCTCAAGTGCCCCGTCAGTGCTGGGGTGTCAGTGCTGTCACTCTCAGCTTAGCACTGAACTCTGACTCGGGGCTTGGAGCAGCGTGGGCCAGGGGAGGGGTTTGGAACAGGAGGAGCTTAGGGTCCCCTCCAGCCCAAACCATCCTGCATGACTGATCCTTCCTGCACTGGTCAGCTGGCAGCTGTGCCCCTCCTGCTGCAGTGACAGGCCTGGCAAAACCTTTGTCTCCCCAGAAAACACACCGTGTACTACGGGGGCTTCCATGGCAGTCACCGGGTCATCATCTGGCTGTGGGACATCCTGGCCAACGACTTCAGCCCCGAGGAGAGAGCCATGTTCCTCAAGGTGAGTGGGAAGTCACGGCAGCCCAGCCTGGGCTTTGGGGGGTGGGGGGTGGCCAGTGCTCATCTCCAGTTACCTGGGTGCTTTTGGCACTAATAGGACATCAGAGTCCTGGACACCTGAAAGTGCCCAGCAGAGTTCCTGTGAATGCTCTGGTGTCACCACGAATCCTCTTGCACAGGTGTCACACCTCAGAGGGTGGCAGAGCTGTGCCCCAGAGCTCAGTGGTGTTGGGTTGCAGGGGTGCTCAGTGCCAGCTCCAGCACTGCTGGGACTGTGTTATTCCTGTGTGGCTGTTCCTGCCCTCCCTGCTCCCATCTTCACTCTCCATCCCTTTTTCAGTTTGTGACCAGCTGCTCCAGGCCTCCACTTCTGGGCTTTGCCTACCTCAAGCCTCCTTTCTCCATCCGCTGTGTGGAAGTCTCTGATGATCAGGTGGGCACCCTCTTCCTCCCGGTTTAGGCATTCCCTGCCCAGCTTCCTCCCCTCTGTCTGACCAGGAAACTCTTAAGGCAGGAAGGTTAGATGTTAGCATCAGATATTGGGAAGGAATTCTAGCTGTGCGGGTGGGCAGGCCCTGGCAGAGGTTGGGCAGAGAAGCTGTGGCTGCCCCATCCCTGGGAGTGTCCAAGGCCAGGTGTGACGGGGCTTGGAGCAAAGGGGGTGGGACTGGATGAACTTTCAGATCCCTTCCAACCCAAACCATTCCATGATTCTATTTATGCTCCATAGGACAAGGTGACACAACCCCACCCCAGCAGGGTGCTCATGGCTGCACCTGCCTGTCCCCACACAGCAGCTCTGGGCTCTTCCTGCCTCTGTGCAGGGCTGTGTTTGCTCCTCGGGATCTCCCTGTGTTCCCCAGCTCCCTGCACACCCTGCCCGTGTCACAGCACTGCAGTTACAGTCAGAGCCCCCCGAGGGGGGACAGAGCCTTGGGGCTTCGTGCTGGCAGCTGTGCCCTGTGTGCAGGCCCCGTGGCACAGGGGGAGGTGACACTCTGTGCCCGTTGCAGGACACGGGGGACACTCTGGGCAGCGTCTTGCGCGGCTTCTTCACCATCCGCAAGAAGGAGCCGGGCGGGCGGCTCCCGACCTCCTCCACCTGCTTCAACCTCCTCAAGCTGCCCAACTACAGCAAGAAGAGCATCCTGAGGGAGAAGCTGCGCTATGCCATCAGCATGAACACTGGCTTTGAGCTGTCCTAGGCCTGCACTCGGCATGGGGAGGCATCGGGCATCAGCTCGGCAGGAGCCACGGCTCGCTCCGGGGCTGGAGACAGGCAGCTGGGAGTGGAGGTTTACAGGGATCCAGGGAAGAGCTGCTGGGCTCAAGGCTGGCTCTTCTTGGGCGAGGCTCCAGGCTGGAGGAGGTGATGGGCCTGACCCAAAACACTTCACTGGACACCCACGAAAATCATCTTTCAAAGCAAAACCCCGGGGGAGCACAAAAGGAACATTCCAAGTGCCAGTCAGATTAGTGACCGTGAGACCCCCCAGCAGGCCGGGCAGCTGCTGCCCTGCGAGTGCTGCTTTTCCCTTTTCCAGGAGCTGCTCTGGGTGGGAGTGAGTCTGTGGGAAAGGCAGAGGAATGACAGGGAGATGAGCAGGAGGCAGCAGCACTGGCTGTGCCCCGGACGGGCACTGCTCACTCAGGTACTGCAGGGGGTTCTGGTGCCCCCCAAGGCCCTCGGTGTGTCTCGGAGAAGGAACCACGTGCCAGACCCGGGAAGCAGCAGGTTAAACGTGAGCAGATGGACCCCGTGGCTCTCGGGAAGGTCTGGGAGTGCTGGAGGTTAAGAGCTGGAGCAGCAGGTGTGGGGTCAGTGTGCTGAGCCAGCTGTGCCTCTGCCAAGCTCCTGCCAGAGCCGGAGCTGTGGCTGGAGGGGGCTGTGTCTCAATTTCTCAGGAGCAGGAACAGTTTAATTCTATGTAGTGTCCAGAGGCAGGAGCTTCCACACAGCTCAGGCAGCCCAGCACAGTGCTCAGGTGGGGCAGGTTCCTCTCTGGAAACCTCCACTGGCAAAATTCTTCTTGGGTGGGAGTTCCACTTTGTTTGCGGGCCGTTTTTGTCAGGGAGATGTGCTGTTTCCACCCAGGACTGGGTCTCAGTGGAACAGCCACATCTGCTTTGTTGCCAAACTATTTATTTCGGTCACTTTTGTCTCTTTCTGGCCTTATTTTCCCAAGTGATGTTTGCCTGTAGCAGACAGCCTGTGCAGGGTGTGAGGGGGGTTGGGAAGGTGGGGACCTTTCCTGCCATTTCTAATCAAGTCCAGAGACAGTGATAAAAAGTGTCTCTGCAGTTTTCCATCTTGGTCCCTTGTGCTGTTGCAAGCCCTGCCCAGGCCAGGGAGAGGAGGGACTGGGCTGTCCTGTCCCTGCTGGGATTCTGGCACAGAGGAAAGTCATGGCATTGCCCTGTTTGGGAGAGGGTTAGAAACAGTCCCCTTCACCCCACTAATAAAACAAGGTCCTGCACAGGCTGGTAGTGTCTGCCCTGGGTTTCCTTTCCCCTCCTGGCACTGGTGACTCTTACCCTGCTCTGGCCATACCCTGTTCATCTTCTGCCCTGCTGGTGCATCCCATGGGATTCCTGGCCCCAGGTGTGCTCAGCAGAACACAGATCTCCACATGGGGAAGGCTCCTGGGCTCTGGGAGACCCCCTTACCCACGATATTCCACACTGCAAACAGATCAGAAACACTTGGCACCGACCCACCGTGAGCAGAGAGGTGGCCTCTGCCTCGTCCTCCTGCTGTGCTTCAGATGGTTTTCAGAGAAATAACTCTTTTTTTAGAACCAATGCCTGGAAATGCATCTGGAAAGCAGCGTCAGGATCCTTTTTCTCTGTCAAATCAGTGATGTTGAACAGGAGTGATGGGAAGTGCTAGTGTGGACAGGAGTGTCTGCACGCACAGGGTTCAGGACACTGGGCTGTGAGTCAGAGAAATTAGGGAAATCAAGGGTTATAATAAATCTCCTAATTATTTTTTTTTCACATAGAACATTTTGGCATTAACCAGCTGATGACTGTGTAGTTGGGAGGTTTAGGCAGTGCCCTGGACCACTCTTAGTTTAAATACCACCCAAAATCTCCTTTTTTTTCTTCTAGGAAATGCAGTATGTCGAGCTAGAGCTCAGTGAGTTGCTGAACACTGAAATAAAATCCTTGCTCCCCTTTTCCCTTAGTTCCTCAGGAGTACAATTCCTAGAAAAGATCTTCCTGCAGATTTAGCTTGGTCCCTCCAACCCTGGCAATGTTGCACGACAAGACCCTGCTCCCCACTGTAGCTGGTGTATAAAATGTGACCGTGTGGTAAATCCCTGGTGGCTGTGGGCAGGCATTTCTGTGGAGGGGCTGAGTCCTGTGTCCTGGGGAGCCTGGAACACGTGTTTGCCTGAGCAGAAGGCTGGGAAGGTGTGTCAGTCCTGCCTGCTCCGTGTGTCCTGCAGCTGTTGGGCAGGGCAGGGATGGTGGTGCCACGGGAGGTTAATGAGGAGCTTTTCCATCCAAGCCTCACTGCCGTGGAGAGCTTGGTTATGTCCCTGTGTAGTGTCAGAACTGCAGAGGAAATAAAGCTGGTGTGAGTTCAGCTGGTTAGGTGTCTCCTTGTCCTTTCCTAGGGCAGGGAATGCTTGGGTGGGATGCTCCTGGCAGAGGGGGGAGCAGAGTGTTGGGGTGCTGGTACATCTCAGGGGGTGGGCAGGCCCTGGCACAGGGTGCCCAGAGAAGCTGTGGCTGCCCCAGCCCTGGGAGTGTCCAAGGCCAGGCTGGACAGGGCTTGGAGCAACCTGGGCTGGTGGGAGGTGTCCCTGCCCAGGGCAGGGGCTGGAACACGATGGCCTTTGAGCTTCCTTCCAACCCAAATCATTCTGAGATTCTCTTGCAGGCAGGGCACAGAGCCTGCGGTTCCCTTGGGAATCCCTTTTGCTGGGCTGGCTCCTGCTGCCTGTGCTCAGGTGCTGCCAAGGGATGGGATCTGTGGGATGCTCCTGATGGGGTGATCCGAGGGCTGCTGAGCCCAAAGGGGCCTGGCATTGTCTGAAGCAGGATTTGTTCCTGTCTTAGAACATGCTTGGAGAAGCTCTCCCTGGTCCTGCAGGGTGCTGTGACTTTGGTCCTGGATACCTTCCTGGGCATATTGGTGCTCCTTGTGGATGCAGAGGGAGGTGAGCCCAGCCCAGGGCAGGTGCTGGGGTGAGCAGTGCTCAGTGCAGGTCTGGCTGGGGTGACTGGGACCACTGGGGGAGAGGGAAATGGCCTGGAAATCCAGGAAGGATCCCCCAGTGCAGGAGAGTGGGGCGTCCCTGAGGATCAGCCGGAGGATGGGGGTTGATGTTAACGACAATATTATTTATTTCTCCCCTGGCCTGGCTCGGGAAGTGCCTTGTAGGACTGAGGAGCTGTGCCTGCTGCTCCAGCTCGCCCCAGTTCAGGTTTGGTGCGTGGCCTCGTGGCCCTTTGCTGCCCATCTGTCCCTGCTGGGAGCCCTCCTGCCCCACTCCCCGTGCCCGCGGTGCCCCCGGCCGGCCCCGTGGGCGCTCGGGCTCGGTGGGGAGGGAGCGAGGGAGAGGCTCCCAGTCAGTGTGCAAGTGCCATTGCTTTGACACACGGGCAGCTGGCACCGTCAGGAAGAGCCCCCACAGCAGATGCTGCCAAGGCAGAAAGCTGGCAGGAGCCCGGCAGGCCTGCACAGCGCCTGCTCCCATGGCATTCCAGGCTGGAGCTGGGCATTCCAGGCTGGAGCTGGGCATCCCAGACTCAAGCTGGGCATCCCAAGGGGCAGCTGGGGCCTGCACACACTGGGCACTGCTGGGGTTGGAGCTGGGAGGGGTTGCTGGAGGTTGGTGCTCCCTCACGGTGCAGGCACAGCAGGTTTGGGCACGCAAAGCGGCTCATGCTGCTCCTCTCCTGCTCCTGCAGGCTGCCCCAATCCCCAGAGCAGTATTCCCTGTTTGATATCCCTGTTCTGCACAACCTCTTCCCCCGTGCCCTGTGCCAGGGCTGGTTCCAGGCTGCGATGGAGAGGGAGGAGGGCGTGCCGTGCTCTGGTCTCCATGTCCCTGAGCAGAAGATGTGATGTTCCTGCAGCTCATTTCTGTGTTTGCTGGCCTTGCCCAAGCTGTGCAGCAGCTCCTGCAGCAGGTCAGTGCCCTGGTGATGGAGGGGTCACACCCACGTGGCACTGCCACACCTGGGTAAGTGGCACTGAGCAACTGGTCCTCACAAACATGCTTTTGTGGCTGTTTCTAAGGCCACAAGTTGTTCAACACTGACCCCCTGCAGGTTCCCCCGGGGTGGGTTGAGCTCCCCCTCTGTCACTGCCTCTCTGTGCCCACCCTGAGGAGCAGCAGGGGCAGGGATGGGTGCTGGGGTGGGCACTTGGGGCCCATGGATGCCCCACAGGTGCAGCTGAGGGGCCCAGACAGCCCCTTGCTCTGCCCCCCCAGGCTGCCCCTGCCCCTGGTGGCAGCACAGGGATGGTGGTTCCTACCCTGGGTTGCTGTTACTGCTCCTGCCCTTCCAGCCACATCTTCCCCTGTGGCAGCACGACCTGTTTGGGTGAGGAGGGTTTGACTTTGACCATTTTTTCAGGCTAAATGGAGATTTCAGGAGCCGGTGAGTGCAGAGGGCTTGACCTGTGGCCCCTTCAGCTCCTCCAGCTCAAGAGGAGCACAGAACTGCTGCTGGCTCCCACTGCTGGGGCTGTGCACCCCAAAACTCAGGGGGCTGGGGGGTGCAGCACATCCTGTCGAGGTGGGGACACACATCCCCCTCCCTCCTTCTGTGCACTGGCCGGGAAAACGCTGCCTTGTGTAAATTCACATCTGACTGGCCCCGTGTATGCCGTGTGGTTGCTGCTCCCGCGTCGCGGCAGCAATCGAGGGGCTTGAGTTATAGCACAACTTATTCCACTTTACAGCTCCTACAGCGTTAACAGATGTACAGGCGTCTGATCCAATCATGCAGCAAGAGATTTTGGGGCCAGTCCTTCCCGTTTTGACAGTGTGGAAGGCAGGAGCAGCCATAGATTTTACAAACAAGAATAAACGACCCTTAGCAACATATGCCTGTGCTGGCAGCTCCGGCACAGGGCGGGAGCAGGCGCCCTGCGAGGCAGGAATGTGGCTGGGCACGGCACGGACAAAGCATCTGCCTCCCCGTTATATTAATGAGGTGCAGGCACTGGAATCCCTGTGATGGAGGGCTGGATTTGCTGGGTAGGGACAAAGAGCTTGGAAAAGAAACGCCAGCCCAGAGCAAAGGGGCTTTATTTGTTTTAAAGCCTCTGGTCCATTTTAGTGGCTCTGCCCCTGCTGCCTCACCGGGCTCTGGTGCCGTGGGATCGTTGGCACAAGGTCCCTGCTCCAGCCCTGTGTCCCCACCACAGACTCTGCTCCCAGCCCAGGCAGGAGGGGACACCAGGCCCAGAGCAATCCCAGAATGGCTGAGGTGGAGAGACCTCAGGGACGCTCTCAGGACAAAGTCCTGATCCTGGCCCAGCTTTGCTCTGGGACCATGCTCAGCTTTGTCTTTGCTCCCTCCTAAATTCAAGCCCTGCTTAAGTAGCACAAAAAGGTCACCCCAGCACCAGCCTCCCTCTGCCTCAGCCCCTCAGCAGTAACTGCTGTGGGTAGAGGGGGAGGCAGCTGAGAGCACCCCAATAAATTTAATCTCCCCATCATATTAGTGTAGTAGCTAAATTTATTTCTCCTTGCAATCCAAACAATGCCAGCTTTAGTCCCAAAACAGTTGTGAGATTTCTTCCCCCCAGCTGGAAAAAAAGGAACTACTATAAATCCCTCCCCGAGCTGATTTATGGAGCGTTCATGAAGAATTTATATTGCAAGGGATTTTATTCAATTAAACTTGAAAAGCCTCTCGATTCCTGAGGTTCAGTAGTGCTCCTGGAGCCAGAGCTCCCATAAACCTGGATGGCCTGTCTGGAGCAGGCACTGGGGGAACGGCTGAGGTGACACTGAAGCTGACAGGGCCATCCAAAGCCAGAGCATTTGTCACTGGGATGTGTTCCAGGCTGAGGCTCGGAAAATTACTCCATGAAAAACGTGCATTAACAATAGCCATGAAATACCTGCTTAAAAGGCAGGTGAGTGATGAGACAGGGATCTGTTAGTGCCAGGTGTTCCTTACTGACTAAAAGGGACACAGGGACAGGGACGCTTTTGGGAACAAGTTTAAGGTTGTTCCTGCTCAAATAATTTAACGGGGGAAGGTGCAGGATGGATTTAAAAGCTGCCTCCAGTTTAGTGGACAAGCCCTGGCTTGGCATGACCACCTTGCAGCCCACAGCATTCCCTGGGGGAAGACTTACACCACCAGGTCCCACATGGACTTTTCCCAAGTATATTTTCAAGCTGGAAGGGGGTTGGATGTGGCTGCAAAGCTGGAATTGTGCGTGTTGTGTGCAGGACGTGGCCAGCATGACCCTGGGGATTGGGCCTTTCCTCCTCTAAGCCCTCCATCCTGTGAGCCCCACTCCCTGCCGAGGATGCTCTGGATTGTCAGCACAGAGACATTCTTCACATGCACAGCAAGAGGCAGCCAGAGCCAAGGAATTCCTGCTGCATTCCTGCAAATCGGCACAGCTCCGCTCCAGCGGGGGCTGATGGATTGGAAGTGAGTGGGAAGAGAAAATCTCACAGGGCTTGGTGTTGCAGTGACACTTTGGGGCCCTGTGGTACAAGGAAGTTCCCATTTATTATTGCAAAGCTGCGGACACAATTCCCAGATCCCTCCAGCTGCTGTTCCACACACAGACAAACCTGATTGTTTTCCTCATTCCTCAGAGTCCTGTCAAAGCCTTCCCACAGCACCTGCCACTGCCCAGGGAAACAAAGGCATCTCCAAAGGGTTCCTGGAACTCTCCTGCCTCAGCTCCAGCCTGGGAGCAGCAGTGACTCGGGTGCCATCACCACATGGGCTGTGTGGAGCAGGCCCAGCTGGGTTTGGGGCCCTTCCAGCTGAGAGTGTTCTGTGGTTCTGTTCCTCTCAGCGTTTATCAACAAGGTCCTGGTTATTGCAGCTGGAAGTTCTTGGCAGCCCCACCGCCAGTCCAGGATTGTTCTCTTTCCCTTCCTTGATGGATAAAAGCAGTCTGCTGGATTTACTTTCCCATGATTAAGGAAATAAATACTCCAGCTCCCAGCTATGGCTCAGGTTTTATATAGATTTTCTCTTCCTTCCCTTCCTTCATTGCAGCATAACGTGCCAGGACAAAGAGATAGTCACTGAGCCTGGAAACCAAGGGAAAACCAGGAGAACCACTTCAAAGATCTTATTCCAGAAGCTTCTCGGGTGACAAAACCCCACAGTTTTTTCCCAAAATTATGGAAACACCACCAGGAATGCTTCAGTAGGACAGAGAAAGGGTTTGGGATTATAATATTTTACCTGTTTAAATATTTGGCCACGTTTGGATCTGCTTCCCCTGCTTGGACTAAAGGAACCACACTGGAAAAAGCAAAGGAAAATGTTACTCAGTGCACAAAGTGCTGCCATTTGCTGGAGCCCCTTCACTCCCCAACCCCCTCCAGGGTCCCCACTCTATCTGTGAAGGCTGTTGGCTTCCTCAGAGGAATTTGGGGGGGATAAATGATGCCAATGATGGTTGTGTCTGTCCCAGAGGCCCCAGCTCTGATCCTCCAAGGATACTCATCCATGGGTATGGCTGGATAGAGACCATTTACAAGGGCATGGAGGGACAGGACAAGGGAGAATGGCTTCCCACTGCCAGAGGGCAGGGTTGGATGGGATATTGGGACGGAATTCCTGGCTGTGAGGGTGGGCAGGCCCTGGCACAGGGTGCCCAGAGAAGCTGTGGCTGCCCCATCCCTGGGAGTGTCCAAGGCCAGGTTGGACGAGGGTGCAGAATGGCCTGGAAGGGACCTTAATGCCCATCCCATTCCACCCCCTGCCATGGGCAGGGACATCCCCCACCAGACCAGGCCGTTCCAAGCCCCATCCAACCTGGCCTTGAACACTTCCAGGGACATCTAAGGCTGCTCAGAGATTCCCTGGATATCACACCTGACAGTGTCCCACCTTCCCACGGGAGCTGAGCATGGAGCTGCAGCTCAACACAACCCTGTCTGTGCTGCCTCAGGCTCAGATGCCCCAGTTGAGAGGAGGGAAGACACAGACTGGCTCTGTGCTGTCTGCACTCCTGGAACTGGACTAAACAAAAGCTTGGCTCAAGCCCTGAGTGCAGCCCAGCCCTGGCTGGTGGCTCGCACTGCCCTGGTTTGCTGCTGTTGCAGCATCCCCATCCCCCTCTCCCAGCTGTCCCAGCCCAGCACTCACCACCTCTCGGCCCGGCGGCACACGGCTCGGCAGAAATGCAGGGCAGCGCTGCTCCTGCCTCCAGACTGCAACGGCAAGGGGACACCACCTCAGGGGCTGCCCCAGCACCACAGCCCCCCGTGCCCCCTGGGAGAGCTCAGCACCCCTCACACGTGGGAATGGCCATGGCCACGCCAGGGGAGGGACAGCTGAGTGCAGCAGCGTGGGGAAATTTAACTCCCAAATCCTCTCTGCTTTTCCTCTGGCATTTGTAAATGGAAATAGTGGCCTCCCAATGTGTTTTCCCATGAAAGTGGTGGAGCAGGGCTGCCCTTAGGGTGTGAGAGAGCCTCCTGCAGCCCCTGAGAGGCACAGGCAGCACCTACGGGCAGGATGAAGGCTCTGAGGGGAGGGAGCTGCTCCGAGTAAGTGTCAATCCACTGCTCCAGCTCCAGCACCGGCTTCTCGCTGAAGGACGTTCGCTCTACAGAGGGAAAGGAGAATCAGCTGAAAAAAACTGATTCAGAAACAATACAGTCAACACACAGAGATCTATTTTTGCTTTTCTTAGATCAGCAAGTGCTAAGAACGCATCCCAAAGAATTCCTCCTGCTCCAGCAGGGCCGGGTGGGTGCTGGGGCAGTGCCTCAGGGCACCTGACACCACCCAAGTGCCACCAAGCACAGCAGCTGCTGCACTGTGTGTGATTCACTGAGCACTCCAGGCTGAGCCCCCCGAGCTGCTCCTCACCCAGCAACCCCAACACACTCCACAGCATCCGAGCACCCACACAGCCCCCTCCCAGGCTGTGCCCAACACCCAGGAAACGGCAGGACTTACTCAGGTGGGCCTCCCTGGCCGAGGAGAGCGGCGTGGCGAGGTTGGAGCCCACGTCCTGCAGCATGCACTGCACCTGGATGTGGCACCAGCACAGAAACCACAAGTGCTGTCACTCCCCACCTTTGGCATGCCAGGGGAGGCACAGCTGGGGGTGTTGTGCCTCATGCCCAGCCTGCTGCAGGGTGAGCAGGGAAGTGCTCCCCAAATGCTGCTTGAGAAGCCACATTAGCACACGCACTTGTTTCCACTGGCACGTCAAACCAGCCTGGCTGTCTGCAGGAGCCTGGGAGTGCTCACAGAATCCCTTGGCTGGCAGGACACCAAACCTCTGGGCAGCCAGGGACAAACTGAAGCGAGCAGTGCCATGTCCCCTTCCACCCAGGGCATCTCCACAGCCCAGGATACAGGAGAGACAGCTCGGAAAAGCTTCCTAAAATCTCTGAGCAGCTCCTTCTGCATTTCTGTGCTCAGCACAGCTAATGAGCCAAACTGACACCTGTGTCACTGCTGTGCCCACGTGGGTCTGTGCCCCAAGTTCAAACCTAAGGCTCTGTGACAACAACACTCGTGTTCATAAAGGATCTCTGAATAAGCCCATAACTGATCACTTGCTCTACCAGCTTCCTTCTTGCTTAAAGAAATTTACCTCTTAGAGAGCAATCTAGGGAGCCTTAAGTGTTTATTTATTTAAATACCGAACGTATTGAATTCCTGCGAGTTTACATTTCAGCAGCACAGAGGGAGTGACCGCGCTGGGTGAGGGTTACCACTGATACTCACTTTGTGGAGCTGTCCCACAAACGGGTGGCCCTTTTCGCTGCTGAACTCAGCGGCCAGCCTTGGTTGGAGTGAAATAAACCCAAAGCGGAGTTAGGTGGGGATGGGAAGCTCAGCCCGAGGCGGTTTCCCAGCCGATGCCCTGCGGGGTGCCCGTACCCGATGGCCGAGCTCAGCTCGTCGGTGGCTCCCAGCGCCTCGAAGATGGGGTCGCCTTTGGGCCGCCGCTCCCCGGTGAAGGTGCTGGAGAATCCTTGGGGAGGGCACGGGGGGCTCAGGGGGCGGGGGGGGCTCGGCCCCCGCGTCCGTCCCCTCGGTGTCCCCAGGGCCTTACCTGAGTCCCCCGTCCTTGTGTAGATCCGCGGGCTGCGGGCGGGGACACGGCCGGAGCTGTGGGGACAGGAGAGGGGACACCGTGAGGGGAGAGACAGAACGTGAGGGGACAGAGAGTGAGGGGAGAGACAGAACGTGAGGGGACACCGTGAGGGGACAGACAGAAAGTGAGGGGACACCGTGAGGGGACAGAGAGAATGTGAGGGGAGAGACAGAACGTGAGGGGACACAGTGAGGGGAGAGACAGACTG
>JAWWEU010000037.1:10092292-10135831 GCA_035583155.1 Acropternis orthonyx | reverse complement strand
GGCACGGACAGGTGAGGGGGCACGGACAGGTGAGGGGGGCACGGGCAGGCGAGGGGGCACGGACAGGTGAGGGGGGCACGGGCAGGCGAGGGGGGCACGGCGAGGCGAGGGGGGCACGGGCCGGTGCTGAGCGCCGCTGTCCCCGCAGGTGGCCCTGGCCGTGGCGCTGGACCTGCGCACGTTCCTGCGGCTGCGGGCCGGGCCCCAGGGCCGGGTGCGGGTCTGCCTGCCCGGGGTGGGCGTGCGGAGCTGCTGGGACACGGCCGGGCTGCGGGCCCTGCGCGGCCGCACCGCAGGTGAGGGGCAGGGGAGCGGCCCCGGGGTGGCTGTGCTGGGACCCCCCCTTAGAGTGGCTGTGCTGGGACCCCCGGTGGGGTGGATGTGCTGGGACCCCCGGGGGATGGATGTGCTGGGACTCCCGGTGGGGTGGATGTGCTGGGACCCCCGGGGGGTGGCTGTGGTGGGGCTCCCGTGGGGTGACTGCACTGGGATCCCACCCCCCACCCCGCCCCGCCCCCCCTCAGAGTGGCTGCACGGGGACCCCCGAGGGGTTCTTTGCCCCCTGCAGCACTCCAGGGCCTCTCTGTCTCTGCCCCTGCTCTTGTGTGTGTTTTGCTGCCCTGTCCCTGCACCCTCCCAGGCCCCCCCCTCCCTCCCCTGTGGCCCCCCTGTGCTCAGGTATGGCCCTTGCCATGTCTGTCCCCTCCTGTTTCACATTCCCAGGGTCCCATCCCTGAGCTGCTGTAGCTCAGGCAGGGCTGGAACCCAGGCAGGAGCCACATCCAGGGGTGTTACTGCTGGGGGCCCGAGAAGGAGCCTCTGTAGAGCTGCTCAGAACCGGGGGTTCCTGAGGAAGGCAGGGATAGGGGGCCCATTTTCCTGCCTCCCTGTCCCACACCAGCCCTCACTGGAACTTCTGCAGCATCTCATACTGGGTGAAGCCCCAGAACATCCCAGTTCAGGCGTCCACGTTCTTTAATGAAGAGTTTGTGACTTGCCACGTTCCCCACAGTGATCCTGGGTGGGTGCACTGGGAAGTGTAGGCAAGGAGGCAGCTGCAGGTGGACACACTGCATTTGAGAGTGGCTGCTGGAGATTTTGCTTTCATTTTATCGTGAATCCTCAGGCAGAACCTAGAGTTGGGCTCCACCCCGTTCTGCCCGCTGTGACAGGTGGTGTTGTAAATACTGCTTTCAGCTGAACAGTTCCCTGGTTTCTGAGTGGTTAAGTTCTGCCCTGCTTGCTTCCATAGATGACTTTGAGGAGTCTAAGCCCCCCAGTGTAGAACAGCTGGATGCACTGAGGGAGTTTGCAGGAATTGCTGCCGAAGCCTCAGCTCCAGAGAGCCTTGCTACTCTTGCCTTCCTGTACATGTGCCTGGCTATTTCAGCTAAGTATGGGTAAGGCTCTTCCCCTGCTCCAAAATAAACATGTTGGGTGTTGTTCACCATTAATTGCTGCTGCAAGATCACAGGGAGAAACCAGATCTTTGGAGCAAAATAAGGAATTACAAGGAGTCTCACTTCATTTGGGTTCTGAGCTGTTTAGTGGGTGGATGCCCCAGGCAGGTGGGCTGAGAATAATCTGCTCTTATTTGGGCATCAAGGGGCTTAAATCAGGGCAGTTCATCCCACAGTCACAACAGACATTCCTCCCTCCAGCAGGCAGCTCCTGTATTTGTTGTCTGAGCTAAGTCTGATCCCCCTGTGGGCTGAATGTCCCTAAAAACAGGACAAGTTGGGGTAAGCCCAGCTCAGGGCTGTTCGAGTTTCCAAACCTGCCCAGCACTGTTGGTGCTCTCAGAGTGAGTGACTGGGGGAGTGCTCAGGACAGTGTGTGGTACAGCCCTGTTAGGGGTTAGAAACCAGATCAGAGCCCACCTTCAATATTCACACCAAAGAAATCAAAGGTTAAAGGACTGGGATGTGCAGCTGCAGACTGCCTTGCTCAGTGGTAGCACCGGGGCTGTCACAGCTTGCTCTCCTGAAGCCCCTGTGTGCCCGATGTGTGTGCTGATGTTGCCAGTTTTCAGCCAGCTTTCCCTGTGGTCAGTCCCAGCTGGCCTCTTTTGCCTCTGCAGTGTTGCCTCGGGGTGGATTTGGGGTGGTTGTGTCAGTTCCCGTGTCTGTGTTCCAGGGACATTCCGAGCGTGGACATCGTGGTGTGGTCGGAGCTGCCCACGGGAGCGGGGCTGGGCTCCAGTGCTGCCTATGCTGTGTGCTTGGCTGCTGCCCTGCTCATGGTGTGTGGGGCCATCTCCTGCCCACTGCAGGAGGGAGAATCCACAGCCAGGTAAGGAATTGGGGAAGCCTCCCTGCCAGGGATCCACAGCTCTGCTCCCTGTGCCCCACCTTTCCTTTTACTTCCAGGAGTTCTGGCACTGCCACCCCTCTTGGTCTGTCCTGGCTGTGGCCACAGCAGTGGCACCCTGAGCCCATCTCCTGTCCCTGCCCAGTGTTCCCAGCCCTGTTCCAGAGCTCTCACCTGGAATCAGTTTGTCACTTACTTCTTATAAAAGCAGCTTGATGCAGAGACTTTGTAAAACTCACCCCATTTCCCTTGTCTAGTGCCACATACACATACTTGAAAAGTGGGGGGAAAAAAAGAGCTTGATTTATCCAAGCAAATAAAACGTAGACTTTAATGTGCTGAATTTTTTTAACCTCGATTTCCTCTGTGTCTCTGAGCATCTTCCAGGCTTTGCTTTGAGTCCTCAAGGATCCTTTCTGGGTTCTCTGTGTTTCCCATGATTTTTGTTTTTTCTGTGTGTGCTACATTTCCTCCTGATCTCCTGCTGGTCTGTTCCCTTTATCAGTGGCTGGTGAAAGAGGGTTTCTTTCCCTCTGCCCTTGGAGTTCAGCCCTGGAAGGCTGGTGTGCTGTGCCCTGTGTGAGAGGAGGCTCTGTCTGGAGCTGTGTGGCACAGCTGGAGGGGCAGAACCTCCTTGTGTTCCCTGTGCCAGGTGCAGTCTTTCCTGGCTGGATTTTGTGTGGGATGAGGGTGAGACAGCAAGGCGGGGGTGGGTGACTCTGTTCTGCTTCTAAACCAGAATTTCCAGCTTGACCCAGAAACAGGTTCTTGGAGGGAGCAGTTTGTCCCCCGTGCTCGGGCAAATCTCCCACACTGAGACCTGAAAGGGCAGCTCTGCTCAGAGCAGCCAGGATGTCTTCATTCATTCCCCTTGGCTGCAGCATGGATGCAGCATAATTCCTTCCTTCCAGCTGGCCCGCAGAGGGGAGAGTGAGAGGTGGGGGTGTCAGACTTCAGAGGGGTTTTGCTTAACGTGGCAAGAAAAGAACAGCATGATACAATGGCTGCTGTGTCGGGAGGAACCGCAGCCCTCAAAGAGGATTAGAAACAAGTGGTTTACAGCAAACCCCGCTTCTCTCTGGGAGTCCTGGGGCTGGGAGCTGTTTTCTGAGTGCTCCACAGATTAAACACGGGCAAGAGGGATGCAAGGTGTGTGGAGATGGATAAAGACATTCAGCTGAGGCCCAGGGACATGGGAGTTAAGGGAAACAGCTTCCACACAGCACGTGGCTCTTGGAACTTCTGCCTGGCCTTGGAAGACTCCAGGAGGCTTGTCCAAAGTCTGTATTTGTGTCTCTGCTCCAGCATGCAATACCTGGTTTACTCTAAAAACATACTGAATGGATCACAGAGCAGGCTTGTGGTGTGCAGGGAGGGTCAGAGGTGTGCCTTTGTGCTCAAACTGAGAGTAGGGTTAGATGGGATGTTGGGAAGGAATTGTTCCCTGTGAGGGTGGGCAGGCCCTGGCACAGGGTGCCCAGAGAAGCTGTGGCTGCCCCATCGCTGGGAGTGTCCAGGGCCAGGTTGGACGGGGTTTGGAGCAACCTGGGCTAGTGGAAGGTGTCTCTGCCCATGGCAGGGGGTGGGAATGGGATGAGCTTTAAGATCCCTCACCACGTGTGAGGTAAATGTGTCCCAGCAGGGTGCAAGAGGCTCAGCTGGTTCCCTGTGGGTGTTGAGCTTCCCCTGGGGTGCCAGAATCCTTCAGTGTGGAAGGAATGAGTGGGTTTGAGAGAGTGGTGCGTTCTGGGTTGCTCAGGGAAGCAGTGGTGTTTTGGGAGGCACTGGGGGAGAAATCTCTGAAATCACAGCCAGCAATTGCTCTCTGAGTGGCAGCTCTGCCTTTGCTTTTCCTGCTGCTGCAGCCCATTAATTAGTGTGTTCAGTCAGGGGCCTTGATCCTTGTGAGTCTGACCCAGCACCAAAGTCTCTGCCAGCATTTAAACTCCCAAAGCACTCACCAATTTGTGTGACTGCTTTTCAGACAACAGAAAACCTGCTTTTGTGGTTTTTAGCACAACACCTTCTGGATCTGTGTCTGGTTCCCTTCTGTGCTCTCTGTGCCAACATTCGGCACGGCTTGAAGTGTTGGGAGTTAATCCCTAAAAATCAAAGTCTTTGCTGGAGATGGTGTAGTTAGAACTGGTTTACTTTTTGACCCAATTTGGGAGGTTCTGCAGCTGAGCAGCTGGTGAGCAGGGGCTGAAGTTGCACGTGTGAAATTCGACTTTTACCGTTCTGTTCTCACCTTCTGCTCCTATAAATGCACCTTCCTGCCTGTTGAGGAGCAGGATCAGAGAATCATGGAATGGCTTGGGTTGGAAGGGAACTTGTAATTGTGTGTTGGAGTAATTTTCTTGCCTTCCAGGTGGACAGAAGAAGAGCTGACACTGATTAACAACTGGGCCTTCCAAGGGGAGCGGGTGATCCATGGCAATCCCTCCGGGGTGGATAATGCTGTTGGTACCTGGGGTAGGTGTGTTTGCTGCTCCCTCAGAAACTCCCAGATCCAGAGCCCTGTTGTGACCTGAGCACAGGGAATCCTTCAGTTTGCCCCACGTGTGAGCTGGGACTGGAGCCAGCTGGGATGCTGGGGGCTGGCTGCAGGAGCACCAGAGCTCTGTGCCCCCCAGGCAGGTGCCAGGGGGCAGAGACCCCAGCACAGAGAACTGATATTTAAACATTCTGGCAGGAACAAAGAAGCCTAATCCTGTCGCAGGGATAATGCCGGCGAAAATGTAGTTGGACAGCTGTCATTTAGTTTCAATTAGCAGGGACTTCCCAGTGTTTTGAAAGTGTCCTTGGAGACTGTTAATAATCTTTCTAATGAGACCTAATCACAGTGCTGCTGTGAGGGTAGGAGCCAAGTGAGACATTCCTTCTGGACAATGAAATTCCGTGCCGAAGGATGGCTGCTCACACGTTCAGTCCATGGAAACCCATGTGCTTGGCTCTGCCCCAGGGAATTGCTGCTGGATTCTGTTTTTCCAGGGGAGATTTACTGCTGGCCAAACTCTGCCTTTTAGAATATTATTTGATGTGATCCCAGAGTAGAGAAGAGCAGAGGGAAAGGCCCTGGGTTAACTACGTCCGGCCAGACCCTCTCATTAAGGCAGCAGGGTGAGGCACATTCGTGCTGCTGGAGAACATGGTTCATTTAGCTGGTGTTTCTTGCAATTACTGTCACAGGCTCTGGGTGAGGTTCTGAAGATGAAAGACCTCCTGTGTTATCTCTGCGCTCGCTCTGTGCCGAGACAATACATGTATTTTACTTTAGGTGGAGCCCTGAGATACCAAGCAGGAAAAATCACACCATTAAAGAGGTAATACTGGAGTTTAAAAATAACCCTCACACACGGTGGGTGGGACGTGTCAGGGAGGCTCTTGGGTGGGTGTTGTGGGTATGAGGATGATGGGAGATGGCTGGAGTGTGGGAAGGGCTCGGCAGCCACGCTTGGGGTGTGGGCAGCCTCAGTGCTGCCTCCGTTTGGGGCGGGCAGGGGGGACAGTGAAACCTCTGGTCATTATCTGACATTAGATGAACAGAGCACAAAGGATCAATATTAATTTCATGGCATTATGGGCAGCAGGAATGGATCTGCTCCTGGCAGCAAATGACATTGTGGGAAGGGGGAACGTTGTGCTTACCTGGTGGGGGGAAAACCCACTGGCAGAGAAAAATCTGGATCCTGTGTGTTCCCTCTGCCTCCTGCCAGCCCAGGATAATCTGACTCCATTAAAATATCTTTCACAGTGCATGAAATTGCTCTATTAGCAGTTAATGGCCACTGCTGGCTACCCTCATAGAGAGGATTTCAAAGGAAAAATTTTGCTTGAAAAACATGGATTTCAGTAAATACATTACAGTCCTATTTATAGCACTAGTACAGTTGTTCCTTGTATCCAAGAGGAAAAAGCCTGAACCCAGCACTGAAGCACCTGCTTAAGTTTTGTGAAACTAATGGGACTCCTTATCTTGGGTGTCTCAAAGAGGCCTTTTGAGGCAGAATGAGCTGTAGCCTCGGGGACTGAGGGAAAGAGGCCAGGAGATGTTCCCTGCCCTTGTCAGGGGCTTGGAATGAGATGAGCTTCAAGGTCCCTTCCAACCCAAACCTCTCTGGGATTGTCTGTCTCCTGTTGCTTCCAGGGTGCCCATGCTGAGGATCTTGCTGACCAACACGAAAGTCCCTCGAAGCACCAAGGTCCTGGTGGCTGGGGTCAAGGAGAAGATCCTGAAGGTGCACCACCTGTGTGGTTGTGGGGATGGAGATAACCCTCCTGTGGGACTGTAGATCCCACAGGGATCTTCGGGGAGATCCCTCCTGTGCTCACTGCATTCCTGTCTGCTGCTGCCTAAGGCCCAGCTGGCTGGGAATGGAGGTTCAGCTCATCTCCCCCTTTTCTCCAGCATTAACCGGGCTTGCCACAAAACTCACCAGTTTGCAACCATGAAAAGAGCAGTTCCTTCCTCTGGCCTGTTCCACTCTTTTCCTCCATTTTCTGCAGGCAGGAGCAGCATTGCCTTGTAATGGGCTGCTCTGTGAATGAGTAGCCCCAAATGGGGGGAGGCATTGCCCAGCTCAGAGACACTGGGACCAGTTTCATCCCAGTGCTTTGGAAGGCCGGTGTCTCACATCTTCCTTCCTCCCTTCTCAGTTCCCTGCAATAATGAACCCAGTGCTGGACTCCATCAATGCCATTTCTCAGGAGTGCCAAAGTGTTCTGGAAGAGATGCCTGCAAATCCATCACCGGAGTATTACCCTGTGCTGGAGGTAAGGGGCTTGTTCGCCAGTATTTTTAGACACTGTTACTGTTGAACATCAAAATGTCATTTAAAGAACATTAGGCCTGAGAAAAAAAAATGTGGTGGCAGGAAATGTTCAGTTCTGAGCGAAACCGTGGTCTGTGTGTGCTGGTTTGAATGCCCCTCCTGGAGCCAGGAGACACAAAATGCTGCTGGTGCCTCTACACGGCTGGGGGTGGGGAGGGGAGGAGGGGGCCTGGGGCTCTGTGGGCCTGGGGGGGTTTGTTTCCCTGCCCTGAGACCCGTGGAGGGCTGCCTGTGCCACGGGCCAGCCGTGCGCGTTCTGGCAGTCACTGCGAGGCAACTGCTCTGGCACTGCCAGGGCTGGAGTGAGGAGGGAGAGCCCAGAGCCACGGGGTTGGGATGGGCTGGGTCTGAGCCAGCTCCCAGCGCCCTGTGCTCCTCCTGGCTCTGCACAACAGCAGACAGAGCTGTGCCCAGAGCTGACCTGACAGTGATGCACGAGGTGCACACAAGGATCTGTTTGTCTTGGCTTTGCTCACAGAGAAGAGGCTGCTGGGGGGGAGGAACACACGCTTCCGAGTGGAAGAAGTGCTGAGAGTGCTGTACTGCTCATCCCCAGCACTGGGGGGAGGATGTGTGGCCGTGTCCCAGCTGAGCCAGACCTGGCCCGGCCCTGGAGCCAACCTGGACAGTCAGGAGCCGTTTGGTACCAGCAAGCAGGTCCTTGTTGGCATCTGGATCCCTCCCCTTGGCTCTCCCATGAGCACCTCTGCTTGTCCTTGCTCTTGCTGGCGGGTTGTTCCCTCTGCAGCGCGGGATTCACGGCAAAGTCCTGCTCCTTTTGCACCAAGGGAGTGGTGGGATCCTGTACCCATCGGGGTGGGCTGAGCTGGCATCAGCTGGGGGAGGTCTGGGGTCTGTTCACAGCACAGCTTCACACCACTCTTCACCTTCATTCCACTGGGGACAGGGAAGAGGGGGGATAATTTAAGTTATGCTTTCAGAGCCTCACATGGAAGATGCCAAAGCACCCTTGTGTCCCACACCCAGGAAGCAGCACTGCAGTGAGCAGGTTCCTGTCTTGAATCTCTTGTTTTGTCTTGTGCTTGAAGAGCCCACAGAGGCCCAGCTGATTATATGCAGCATATATATAAAAATATATATATTTGGCTGTTTCTGAAATGTGCAGTTCTGGCCAGTGCTGTATTAGACCCATCGAACTAGTCTAGTGTGTCATAAGCTGTCATCTGATTCCTGTCAGATTTTGGATCAGGAGATGACAGGTGTCTTGGATCATCACAGGCAGTGCTGTGCCCTCACTCAGGCATGTAAAGAGGCCTCTGGATGGACGTGTGTCCAGCCCAGCCCAGCGCGGGTGATGGTCGTGCTCTGTGTGCTGCTGGCTCCTTCCTCTCCCTGCTGTTCTCTAAACACAGGACAGGAATGTTCTGCAGGGGGCAGAGGGATTCTTCCTGCACTGTCCCCTCCTGTGTGCTGTTGGCAGGAGCCCCGTGTGGAGCTGAGGGAGGGGGATGTGACTGGCACCTGCCCTGCTATTCCCTGTGCATCCCGCTGTTCCTTGTGCATCCCTCACCACGAGCCTCAGGCAGGGAAGAGCTGGGTGCCACTAGTTGGAGGAGGGAGCACAGGGCTGCTGTCAGGGAGCCTTTCTGGGACTGGTCCTGTCCTGGCTGGCTCCTGGCTTGTGGCACCCTCTGGGAGCAGCCACCACGTGCTTTGGAGGTGATGGAGTCGGGGTGTCGGAGTGGTGGTGCTGAGAACAACCTTGCTCTGCTTCTGGTGCTGATGAGCTGTGAGAGCCCTGTGGTACTTGGGGTCCAGTGTCAGCTCCTGGCCCTGCTCCAGGCTTGCTCTGAGCACAGGCCAAGCCCTTCCCTCTGTTCCTGAATCATCCCTCACCTGTTGTACTGGGAGGAGAGAAGCTGTACCTCCCAGCTCTGTGCTGGTGTCCATCTCTTGGGCCGTTTGGGGCTGCGTGGGCAGCTCTCTGGGGAGTGGCAGGTTTGGGGCAGGGGGGCACTCACAGCTCTGCCAGGAGGGTGGGTGTGCTCAGGGTGGCCTGTGCTGCTCCTGAGGGAAGGACCCTCTCAACCCCACTCAAGCTGGGTGCCAGATTCCCAGCGTGGAGCTGCCCAGAAGCCCTTTGGCTCCTGGCCCAGGTGGGGAGGGAGAAGTGCTGCCCAGAGCAAACAGGGGGAGGTATCTCCGTGTGGCCCCTGCAGCAGTGCCTTGGCAGTGTCAGGAGCCCCTGGATTTAGCTGTGCTGATGGATGGCAGGGCAGGGAACAGCCAGGAATGAGAGATGCTGGCTCAGAGCCCTTCCCACAGCACAGCCTCCTGCTCAACACTGTGTGACAGGGGAGAGGAGTCGGGAGGCATCCGAGAGCTCTGGAATAAATGCCTGCTGGCAGCTTGCAGTGATCAGGGGTTTCTCAGGAGGTCCAGGAGATGTTGTACCCCTGTCACTCTACAAGGCATGAGCAGCCCAGGGCTCAGACTTTGTGCTAACCTTGTTGTCTGCTGCTGGTGGGAAAATTCCTGGCAGAAACAGGATGATTGGGAAGGCAGGGCAGCTCCCCTGTACCCCTTTGGGGAGGGAGCTGCTGCTGTAAAGAACCTGTGTCTCCATGTGTGCTCAACTCATCTCACCTCTGTGTGGTTGGTTTTAGGAATTCTTTGACATAAACCAACACCACTTGAACGTGCTGGGGGTCGGCCACTCATCCCTGGACAGGCTGTGCCAGGTGACTGCATCCCATGGGCTGCACAGCAAACTGACTGGGGCTGGTGGGGGCGGCTGTGCCATCACCCTGCTGCCACCAGGTCAGTGACTGCCCGCCCTGGACATCCTCCCCCGCTCCCCACCACACCCTGGGGGTCAGCTTTGGAGGCAGGAGGATCACTGCCAGCCCTGCTGTGGCTGTGCTGGGCTCTGTCAGGGTGGGATGTCTGGCAGAGCTGCCTGGCACTGGGGCTGGTTCGGGGTGTTCATTTATGTGGGTCAGGCCCTGAGGGCACTGGCCCCATGCCAGGGGCTGTGTTTGAAGGTGCCATGGCCTGTTCTGCTCTCCCTGCAGTGGCCCAGCTGACTCACTGGCTGCTCTTGCCTTCCTCTTGGCAGACACCTCCCTGCTGGCCATGGAAGCAGCCAAGCAAGACTTGTGTGCCTGTGGATTTGAGTGCTGGGAGACCAAGATCGGGGCCCCCGGGGTGACCCTGCACTCCCTCTCCTCTCTGAGGGCCCAAGTGCTGCACGTGCTCTCCCAGAGTTAAGCTGCTGCCCCTGGCAGGACTGAGCCCTTGGCACCACATCCTCGGAGCTTTGTGTGCCTGGATGCCTGGAAACTTCCTCCCCTCTCTCCTGTGTGGCTGAGGGCCTCTCCACATGGGTGTGGAGCCAGTTTGGGGCCTGGTGTCGCTGGGACTGGGGGTTGCAATGGGGACCAGGGAGCACCTTCCTGCCCTTGAGCCAGGTGTGGGTTTGACCCAGGCTCTCAAAATCCTGGTTTGAATTTACTTCCTCCCAAGGGGCAGGAGGAGAGGGGCTTGGCTGGATTCCAGCAGGGTAATGACACTTTGCTGCTTCAGATGCATGTGGTGTCTCCTCCCTCTTCCCTGGTGTCCCGTGGCGGGGCTGGCAAGGTGGATGTGCTTTGACATTTTTGGGTGAAGAGCATCTTGGCAGCTCAGGGCTTGACACTCAGGTCTCTCTGTTTCTCTTGGACTGCAATTCACGGTGGAGAGGAAACCTTTAGTACAGCTCTTACCCGCTACTAATTAAGAGTTGGGTAATTAAAATGCAAGATAGAGCACAATTCTAGTGAAATTATCAATTTTCACTCTTCCATAATCTCTGCCTGGGCTGATAAAGCAGAGTGCTGCAGTCAGGCTCTGGTGTTTATTCACACAGGCTCAAGATCTGGCTCAAACAGCACCTGACACCTGCAAGGAGGGTGACTCCAGGCAAGGGCAGGCTTAAATTTTCTCCTTTTAATGGCTGTTCTCTCACGCTTCAGTCTTAAACCAGCATGTCCCTGACCCTGCCTGGTGTTGGGCTTCCTTTGATGTAATTAAGTAGGGGAAAGAAACCCAAACCACGTCCTCAAAAGCTCACCATAAGATGCAGTTGGCAAACTCTAAAACCTAAGTGCATTTAGACTTATTACACAAATGTAAATGCACTTTTTACTCCTGAAATTTTAATGAGTTTTGCCACGGAACTGGAGGGAATTGGCAGGGAAGTGGCTGAAGCCGGAGTCTCTGGGAGCCACAAGCTGAGTGAGTGACTGTGGGCTCTGCTGTACCTGCCAAAGGGCCTTTATCATCCTTCTCTTTGTCTGGGTGGGTTTTTTAAGTGGATTTTTAAGTGTATCTCTGCTCAAGGATTGCTTGATTTAAAGCTTGAGTAATGAATTGGCAGAGGTGGGGAACGTGCCTTCCCCTTCCAGCCCAAGAGTCACAAAATCAAGTGTGAGAAGCTGAGATGTTCTGGCTCTCAACTCCCAGCAGCGTGGTGACCAGCTTTAGTTCCCTAATCACATGTAAAACTGTCTCTGGTTTTAATAAATGGAGGGGGTTTTTATGTGCAAAGTGTTCTTTGATAATTATTCTGGATACAAAAGGAAAACAGTACCTTACACTGCTTCAGGAGAGCAGGTCTCAGATGCTGCCTTTCTACATGTCTAATTACAATTCCAATTTGCATCCGAGAGCGGCTTTACGCTAATCACAAGTCACAAAGGCTGATAAATAATTTACTATTTCCTAATACAGTGTAATCAATGTGAGTATCTGCGAGTGTGTTGACTTTAACCACTTACATGTGTCTGTACTTTGTGAGGGGTGGCACAAAGAAATGCCAAACCCAGCACGGGGAAAACTCACTTCTAAACTGCACGTCTGGGGCTGAGCCTCATTAACTGCCTTCCCTGGAGCAGAGAATGGAGGGGAAACTCATGGAATCCCGGCATCACTGAGGCTGGAACAGCCCTGCCAGCCCATTGAGTCCAAGCTGTGACCCTTCCCCACCTTGTCCCCCAGCCCAGAGCACTGAGTGCCACGTCCAGGGGTGGGGACTCCGAACTTCCCTGGGCAGCCCCTTCCATAAAGGAGTTCCTCCTGATGTCCAACCTGAACCAGCCACCTCTGCAGGTGTTCCTCCAGATTTTCTCACTCCCCTCTGCTCCCTGCTGAAGGGGGAGTGGGGGATGTTCCCAGGCCAAGGGGGGCTGAGGCAGTGTGGGGGGCAGGAGGCTGACCTGGGCTGGGCTCTGTGGGGCTCTGCTGTGGGACGGGCCTCGAGCCAGGGTGGCACTGCCAGGCAGGACCTGCCCACCCCGCCACTGGGGCTCTGCCTTCCCTGTGCCACAGGGACCAGAACTGCTGAAATCAGCAGCTGGAGCCAGTCCCAGTCTGTTGGAACCGAGCACAGATTTCTCATCCATCTGTGAGCACGGGAGTGCCCATTCCCTCCTTTCCAAATTCCTGCTTCGCCAGCTCCATCAGAGGCTTCGCAGGGGCCTCACTATAACCCCAGGGCTGTCTGGAATGTATCTTACCCCAACTTCCACATGGGAATCAGCCCTTTGCTTGCACCAATTTGCAACCACCTCGTGTGATTCCTTGAACCCTGGAGTGCAGGGGCGCTCACCCGCCGTGGGCAGCAGGAGCTCCCGTGGGAATGATGCCCCAGAGGGGTGCGGCAGGAGGCACAGCCCCCTCACTGCTGCCCCTTGCTGCTTTGGGAGCAAAGCTGGAGCCCAGCTGGAGCCCGTGGAGAGTGTTGTCCCCACGGGTGCTCCCTCCTGTCCCGGCCAGCCCACGGCTCCGGCTGCTCCGGCGTTACGGATGATGCGGCGCGGCAGCGATCGCTGCTGAAGGATTAGCCCGGTAATTTGGCTAATTTTTCTCGAGCTTCATTTTTCACATTATGAGCTTTGCAGAAAGACTAACGAGCCTGGATTTGCCTCTTAATAGCTGGCACAGGAGCGGGGAGAGGAGGCTGTGCTGCGTCCTGAAGGATGGATTGAGGAATTGGGAACACCCTGTCCAGGCTGCCGGGGGCGGGCGTGGGGGGCCCGTGAGAGCTGGGGGTCACTGGGGTTTCGTGACAGCAAAAAGGGAAACACTTCATATAAAAATACCTTTCAAAATCTTGCTTTTCCTTCACAGCCAGTGCATGGGCTGGCATCGCCCCTGGGGTGTCTCCCACCACCCCACAGGGCTCCTGTGGCCCCCAGCACATCTCCCCCTGAGCCGGGACCCCCCGGCTCCCTGCCCGGCCCCTGCCAGGCACAGTTGGTATTATTATTGTTTGTTTTCACTCCGTGTCAGCAGTGGCTTCTTTCTGCTCCGCTGGATGGATGCTGAGGAGGCAGTGACATTACTGGAGAGCACGGAGAGAGCAGAAAGAGGGTCAGGGAGAGAGAGCAAATGTCAGTGCGCAGCCACGGAGGGCTGGGGGGCTACTGGGGACCCTCGGGGCTCCCTGACCACTCCGGGATGGGGGAGTGGGGCCGGGGGACCTCCGGGAGGCTGGAAGGGCTCAGTGCAGTGTCCTGGGCTCTGCATGGGGAACCTGGAGGGCTTGGGGTGTCTGGGGGTGCCCCAGGGTGAGCTGGGACTCCCCCCAGAGCCGTTTCAAAGGTGGTTTGTAGATCTTCATGCCCCGCTGCAGACGGGCTCCCTGCCTGCTCTGCCCCCCATCCCCGGGGCTTTGGGGGCTGCCCCATTCCCGGGGCTCAGCCCCAGCACAGGGGGCCTGGGGGAGCCCATTCCCCGCCGCCTGCCCCAGCCCTCTCCCCTTCCCCGCACGCTGAAGGGTTTGAAAGTTAAGTATTACCGTCTGCTTTGTTGTTGCCTAACTACGACAGACAAATTGAGAACTAGTTGTCAAAATGTCAGTGCACAACAAATCAACATTCAAAATGAGTCTCAGCGCTATGTGGTGTATAATTAAAAAAAAATCCTTTTTAGAAATTTCAGCAAGCGTTGGCTCTGCTTTATATTTGTCTGTGTGATTAATAAAGGCAGCTAATTTTCAGACTTTAAAAACAGCTAGAAAATAGCTCCTAATTACATATTAGGTTCCAAGCGGCCCCCGCTGAGCGAGCCTGGTATTGGTGGGCCAGAGAATTTGGCAGGGGCTTAATTACATTCTGAGCATCATCTAATTTTAGTTAAATGTAATGTAATCAGCAGCAGATGTCTGAAATAAAATATGAATTATGAATATGATGAAATTTCATTCTTGAATAAAAAAGTAATTTGCTATTTAGTTCATTAAAGTCGCAGAGGTTTATTAGGGAGCAGGTACACGGTGCGGCTGGTTCTATTAAAATGATATTTCAGAGGGAGCAGGAAATTGCATTAAAGGTGCTAAAATATTCCACCAGGACGATGTGCCGGGTGGGAATTAATGTTTACAACAATAATGGAGCCCCTGTGTTGGCACCGGCTCCAGAGTTTCCGTTAATGCAGGTGATGTCCCACGTCTTGGGGGGACCCTGGATGGTGCCTGGAGCCTCTCCGGGTGTCCTGGGGTGCAGCTGGGCTCTCCACACTGGGGGGCTCAAGGGTTTCCCCCGTTATTTCACAGAATTCCAGAATCATTTAAGTTGGGAAAGCCCTCCCAGCCCATCGAGTCCACCCTGTGCCCGATGCCCACCTTGTCCCCCAGCCCAGAGCACTGAGTGCCATTGCCAGTCGTTCCTTGGACACCTCCAGGGCTGGGCCCTCCAAACCTCCCTGGGCAGCCCCTTCCAAGGCCTGACCGCCCTTTCAGTGAAGAAATTCCTCCTGACGTCCAGCTGAACCTCCCCAGTGCAGTGTGAGACCATGTGGCCAGGAGAGCCCATCATGAGCGCACAGGACCATCAAAGTGGGCTCTGTGTGCCTTATTCCAGCCTGGCCAGGACAGCAAAGCGCCAGTTCTCCCATCGGCTCCGGACTGCACTGGATCCTCACGGGACACCATTGCCTGGCCCTCTGTCCCTGCAGCATTCTCTGCAGCTTCAGCTCTGAAGTTTAAATTGCTTTTCTCTATCCCTCAGTGGCCCACGCTGACAGATAAGCATCTCCCGGAGAGGGAGAAGGACGGCGTGTTCATTATTTCCTTGTATTACAGATGCTGTCATTTTAATCCCTGCCGGATGCCGGGAGAAAGGCTGTGCCCTGGCTCCGGCTCAGAGCCCTGCCCAAATCCCACGTGCTCCCCAAGAACACCCCGTGGCCGGTTCGTCCTGCACAGCAGGAAACCCCAGGGCGCATCCCACCCGCCCAGCACCAGCGGCCCCGGCGTGCCCAGCACGGGCGATGCTCACGGCAGCACCAGTGCCAGCGCTGTGGCACAGCCGGGCTGCCACACTCGCCGGCGTGGGCTCGCTGTCCTCCCTCTTCTATTCATCAAGGGCATGACAGCTAAAATTCATTTGAAGATGAAGAAAGTGCCGGCTAATCCTTTCTGGGAGACAGTGATAGACTGGCGGCTCGGGAAGAATTGCACAGCAGTAATGAAATTAGGCTAAAACTGCTGGCGGATAGCAGATAATTGCCCTTGTCTGTCACGAGGAATAACATCTCCCAAATCCAACACAATGATTGTTAAAGTTGCAGGAATTTATTTTATTTATTTTATGTGCTCGGGGTTGGCTTTCCAAAGGTCTTTCCCAGGAAAATAATGGAGTGGGAGTTGCGTGTTCGCCGCCTGCCTTCCACGGGCACTTCCACTGCCTCAGCAGCTCGTCAGCCCTGATGGAACAGCACACGGAACATCACAACGGTGACAAGGACACCCCAGTGTGGGACCCGCTGGGGCTGCTCCCAGGGAGCAGCAGAGGAACCCTCGGAGCCCGTGGCGGTGCCGCTGCTGGTCCAGCCCCAGCTCCCACTGACCTGGTGCTTTCCAGGGGGAATCCACCCCCCGGCACCAGGTCCTGCCTGCGTGGTGCTGGCGTGGGAGCTGTTGGCAGAGCAGCCACACGAGCCCTGGCACCCTGTCCGTGCTGCCCACCCGCTGCTGGCTCGGTAATGGATGGGGGCGCTGGCCCAGCGCGGTGAGTGACTGCGCCGGCCGGCGCCGGCGATGTTTTATGCGCCAGGGCTGGCACGGGTAATTTACTGCGCCCGGCAATAACATATTTCACTTCCCGTCTCCCAGATGAAGATTACTTGTGTTTGAAAGTGCCTGAACACACACTCAATTCTGCTTAAATGCTCAAAGGCAGCTGAGCGCGGATCGTCCCGCCTTGGCACGGAATGGGGACAGGGACTGGGACAGGGACGGGGACAGGGACGGACACAGGCTGGAGTGCAGCTCCTGCTCCCTCTGGAGCTGCTCACAGCGCTGGGGAAACCCACCCACAGCCCCTGGTGCAGCGGCTGCAAATATTCAATCCACCTTCCCTGACATTTAATCGGGCCGGGCGAGGAGCTCCGTGGCATTTCCGAGAGGGGCTGGGGAAAGGTCAGAGGGTGGAAAAGGTTGGCAGGGTCAGCACTCCGGCCTCACCCTGCAGCTTCTCCTGACCGCCCCCCCGGACAACTGCGGCACAGACACCACGTTGGCTGGGTGTTGCTGCCAGTGCTGGTACTCTGGGCAGTGCCATGTGCTGTGCTGGGATGCCTGAGCCACCTGAGAGATGGGGCAGCGTGTACAAGGGGTGGGGGGGATCATGTCTGCACCCCCAAGAAACCCCCATGAGAGGCAGGTGTGGAGGGCAGGAGCTGGGGGTGCAGAGGATCAGGGGCTCAGAGGCATGTGGGACCTGTGGCAGGGCCGTGCTGCCAGGGCTGGACCCTGTCCAGCTCCTTCCCTTGCCAATAGCCTGGGATGGGCTCTGGCTCTGGGCAGAGCTCAGCTGGGGCTGTGGGAGCCCCAAGGCTGTGCTGGCCCCCCTGAGCCCCCTGTCACCCCTGGGCCCACCCAGGGCTGCTGCTGCTCCTGCCAGAGCTGCCATTAATGGATGTGGATGTGTCACCCAGCCCATTTGTCTTCATTTGGTGGCAGCCAGCACATGGGGCCGGGCACACAGCCCCGCACCCACATCACCCCTGGCACGGCTCAGCCCGTGCCAGCACCAGGATGTGATGCTGGCATGGCCAGTGCAACCGAAACTGACCAGTGATGCCCATTCCCATTCCCAGGGAGAATCCCCAGTCACTTTGCAGGCATGGAGCTGCCAGGCTGAGACCCCAGCAGGGCTGGAAGACCCCCAGTGACCCCCTTGGCTGTGGCACAACCTCTGTGTGCCCACGGTGCTGCTGGGCTGTGTCCTGGAGGAGGTGGACGTGGATTTTGGGACACGGCAAGGCTGGGATCGGGTGGGCTGGCCTGGAGCTCCCATCAGCTCCCTGTGGGCACCCGTGGCCACTGCCATCCTGCCGTGGTGATGGTGCCCGAGGGGGGCTGGCAGTGCCATCACCGTGTCCCGGCGGATCCCGGGATGGAGCCTCTCCGCCGGAGCTGGGTAATTTCTGATTAAGGATTACTGTACCATCGGCTTCGGTTTGATTGCAGATGTTTTTAATTATATCGTATAAGATCGTATTATGTAATTGCATTTATCTGATTGAAGCCTTAATTGTAGGATTTCATAATGGTTTGACTGGGTAAATACACCGTCGCGTCTGTTGTCCCCCACCGAAATTAGGTGCTTCATGTCTTTATTGCATTATCCTGGAGAGGAGCTTAAATTGGGAAGGAAGGAATTGGGGGAGAGAGAGAGAGAAGAAAGGAAAGGCAACTTCGTCATAGAATCCTGGAATCCTGGAATAGTTTGGGTTGGAAGGGAACTTAAGGATCATCTTGTTCCAACTCCTGCTATGGGCAGGGGCACCTTCCACTTGGCCAGGTTGCTCTCCCATGGACCGGGACACCTTCCTTCTCCTCCCAGTTCCAGAGGTTGTGGTCTCTTTCCCAGCACAGCCACCAGAGCTCATCCTGAGCATCCCCTCCAGCTGGGCATCCCCTCCAGGGGGTCTTCCATAAGCGGGTGAGGGAAGGCAAGAATTCATATTTCCATTAATCACAGTATACAGCAAAATAATTGGGAAGCTCTCCACCTTAATTCCCTAAAAATGAGCATTAATGAGCTGCTGGCAAAGGAGGGTCAAGAGCTCTGAGCCCTGCCACACTCACTGCACCTCCTGCCCTGGGGGGTCCCGTGTCCCTGGGCCTCCCCACAGCAGTTAAAGGGAGGGCTGGGGGTTTGTCAGAGCCCTTTTCCCGGCTGTAATCCGCAACATGTGGTTCACACGGAGCCTCCTGCCTAATGGGTTTAGGATTACGGGAATATGCACAAATCCAGCGGCTCGCTGTCACTCCGCCCGGCGCAGTAAGGTGATTTCATTAGGATTTAGGTTTAGAGAAAAGTCTCTGTCTCTCTCTCTACCCCCTCCCTCCTCTTGCTCCCTTTAATATTATTTTTATTCAATTACATCAGCAATTCATGAAACTTCAAAGACGTTTCATCAGCGCAACCCGAATGCTGCCGGATCGTGTGTTTGAAAGGGGGGAAGAGAAAGAAAACATAAGCTGCTGCTCTAATGGAATTACTGAAAGGGGCTTTTTAATTAAAAACAAAGGTTGGGCTGAGGTCTATCCATAATTCAGTGCCGCTGGATGTAATATCTACCGGTGGTTTAATTTTAATAAATGCATGTATTATTAACGGTGTGATCCATATTTTCCAAGCCCAAGGAAGGCCCAGCTGTTCCCTCAGGTCTGGCTGTCGGTGCCGTGGGGGACACGAGGGGACATTCGGTGGCCACAGGGCAGGGGCTGGGGCTGGGGCTGCTCCCGGTGCCCCCCCAGTGCTGCACCGGCCACGGGAGCTGTCACAGCCCTGAGTTAATTACCAGCAGCACCACCGTGGGTTATAGAGACAACTCCAGCCTTTCTTTTTGATGATTTCCTCTTAATTAGCCTTTATTAATGAGATGTGACCTCATCCAGCGTGTGGTTCCTTGCCACCATCTGCCCATCCCGCCCTGGTGCGGGACAGGGATGTCCCCAAGGCCAAGGGCTGAGGGACAATGACACACAGTGATCCCCATCCCTGTGCCACTCTGGTGGGGTGGCACCCACCCCCCCGTCCCCCGTGCCAGCGCCGCGCTAATAAAAACAAATTAACTCGTATTGGCACTAAATTTGCTGCATCCATCCATCCATCCCGGCCTCATTCCGAGGGCGATCCCGGGAGCCGGGGCTTCGGGCGCACCATAATGAGGAGCATGCGGTAGTAAAAGTCCTTCTAATAGGATTTATTTACTGTAATTGTGATTCGAGGCACAGTGCCATCGCCCGGAGAGCCGGCGGGGCTGGGAGGAGGGGGCACTGCCACGGCTCCACGCCGAGCCTGGAGAAGGGATACAGCCCCGGAGAGGGGCATCCCAGCAGGATCCAGGGAGTCCCACCTGAGCCAGGGCACGGGGCAGGGCCTGTCCCGGCAGAGCCAGCTCTGTCTCGCTCCAGCAGATGCCTCCCATGGGACGGGCACCATCCCAGTGATGCCAAATGAAACAAGAGCCCAGCTGGGTTGGTTTTGTTCGCAAAAGTGGGGCTGTGTAAGGAGGGGAGGGAGCAGGGCACTAACCGTGGCCTGACTGACTGCCCTGCAAGAATAAACATTGGGATGCATTGGGAGTCCCATTAAACCCCCGAGTTCCATGGGGGCACTTGTGGGAAGCCCCAACCCCTCCAGGCCCTCCCCCCATCCTGCCAGCGGGTGCCTCACCTGCAATTCCGAGAGGGACACTCCAATGCAAACAAGATGATTAAAAACTTGGATTAGCAATTAGAGGCGGCACTGGGCAGTGCCAGCCCATGACCATTCCCACTGGGAGCCACCCTGGCACCCACCACTGCAGCCACATGTCCTGTGCCTGCAGCTGGGGATGCTCCGCATCCCTGAAGCCGGAGGGATGCTCCACATGCTGCTTCCCAAGCATCCCACCAGGAGCTGCTGGGCATGTTGTGCCACCCGACATTGCCGGGGACAGGGTCACCTGGCACATTTTGGGGTTTCCCACCAGAGCTGTGCTGTGGAATCTGCTTCCATGGGATATCTCCATCCTCCTGGGCAGAGGCAGTGTGGAGATCTGGGAGCTGAGGCTGCTCCGCGGCCACAGGGGTGCCCGGGCAGTGCTGTGGTCATTGCTCCTGCACGTGGTTTGGCTTCCCGGCACGTGTGGCGCTGGCACCCAGATCCCCCTCTCCCGGCTGATCCCGTTGCCGGGATGCAGAGCAGCCCTCATCCCGGACCCTTGGAGTGTGCCTCTCCTCCCGGGGTACCCAAACCTGCCGGGAGCCCCCGAGGAGGGAGCGGAGCCAGGAGAGCTTTACTCTGGCTCACACTTCATTATTGTTGCTAAGGAAACCTCTTCCCAGGATCTCGCCTGGAACACGTCTGCCTCGGCGGGGCCGCACATCCATCTCTCCCAAAGTGCCCTGAGAGCGGAGCCGGCGCAGACAAAGGCGGGGATGGGGGCGGGAGGCTGTGCCGGGACCACGCTGCGGCTTTGAGCGGCCCGGCCGGCCGCGGGGATGCTCCGCCCGCGAAAGTTCACAGGCGTCGTTGTACAAGGGAAATAAATCCAGACAGCAATTCCCTGCCCACCCCCAGCTCCAGCTGGCAGCAGGACCGGGAGTTTTGCAGCCGTGGCCTCTGGCACAGCAGCAGGGTGAGCATGGACAGCGAGGTGAATCCTCCTGCTCCTGTTTCACCCCATCATTAATTTTGGCCCTCGATTTACAGGGGGGGCTGATGCTGCCAGCCCCGTGTCCCCCCCGTTCCCAGCCAATGCTTCCCACTGTAGCGAGACGAGTTCCCAGCGTTCGGATTGAGCGATTCCCGCATTGATTTGTAGCTTCCTTTTGATGCAGCAAGAATTTATTCCTCGGGAAAATGCTTTCTGTAGCCATCAGGGGTTATTGATGGTGTTGAAGTTGCTGGCTGCCCCCTGGACTGCAGCCTGGCCCTGGTGTGCCCAGGGGATGGTGTGGGGCACAGGGACACCCCGCTTTCAGGGCGATGACTATGGGGTCTCCCGGTGTAAGGAGTTCTGGGAACTGGGAAAAATATTACTGAGTCTGGAACGGCTGTTGTGTAAACCAACAGCACCGTGGTGGACCCAGCACTGATCAAACCCGCTGCTGCCCTGGTGCTGGCGTGAGCTCCTGGCACATGTGGCTCTGTCCCTTGTCACACAGTTCATGCCATGAGCTCATTGTGTGTCCCACGTGGCTCTGCAAGACTTCCATGGGGCGGGAGTGGCATTAGAGCACAAATTCAGGTGGGGGCCACGTGGAATGCCCTCCATGGCACTGCCAGTCCCTTTTTCTGGGTGCTGGTGGCTTGTGCAGCCACCCCAGAGATGTTCCCAGAGACTTGGGGGTGCCTGGGCCCCAGCGGGGTCCCCTCTCCCTCCTGGACTGGGTGGTCCCAGTGGAGCACAGGTGCCCACAGCCGTGTGCTAGCCCAGTGCCCTGTGTCCTCCAAACCCCCACACCTCGGAGTTGCCTTTTGTCCCACGCTTGCCAAGCCACTACCTCCACCTTTCCTATTTTCCCCCTGCATTCCTCATTAAAGAAGACTAGAGATTTCCCAGCCTGTCTCCTGGTTTTATATTGAAAAGGCTAAATGATATGCTGACACCTTAATTACACCCCATTGTCACAATGCAGCGTGGAAGTGGTGTGAGTGATATGAGAAGAAAGGGCTGTGGCGTGCGTGGCAGATCCTTTGATTCGCGGTGGCAGGTTGGGAGCGACACAAACGGGGGCTCTCGCCGGCGTCACCCCCGCGTGGCACCCGCGGCCCCGCCGGTGACACCGCGCCACGGCTTGGTTTGGGGACAGGGCGGTGACACCGGCGTGGGACCCGTCCAAGCTGAGTGGTGTGGCCAAGGCTAGACACATGGGTGGCCCCAGAGCTCTCAGCCACCCTGTCCCTGCTCCGTCCCCATCCCGGCTGAGGGCACGGCAGGCCGTGGCTACCGGGAGCGCCAGGGCTCCCTCCTTGGCACAGACCCCAGCCAGGCAGAAATGTGCCAATTAAGCCCTGGCTGCTGATTAGCGGGGGCTGAGGAATTTGTGGTGCCGGGGGGAGCGTCGCCCTCCCCTGCACTCCGTGTTTGGAAAGTCACTGTCACCGGCGCGGTTGCAGCAGCGCTGGCACACGGCCACCCACCCCGGCACTGGCACACGGCCACCCACCCCGGCACTGGCACACGGCCACCCACCCCGGCGCCGGGCCCAGAGCCGCTGCCTCCATCGCCACGGGGAGGGCAGAGGCTGGCGGTGACGCCAGTGGTGGTGGCACGCTGCGCCCTGCTAAAAATACCCCCATTCTCCCACAAGCCTGGGGCTGTTTCGCTGTCCCCGGTGCGTGTTGTCACAGCTGTCACAGGGGCGGCAGCTCCCCGGCCCCCACAGATGTGGCTTTGCCTTTTTGGTAGCTGAGTGTGTTGCCCACGCAGAAATTGGGGTCCCCAGGGCTGGGTCAGGGTGCAGGTGGGGTCCGGCTGTGCCCTGGCAGTGTGGGACCCCCCCAACCCTGTGGGACCCTGGAGGAGCAGCTCCCTGCCGTGGGTGCTGTGGTCACACACGGTGGGAGAGTGCAGGTGACAGCCCTGTCCCCAAGGAGCCCCCACTGTCCCCCTTCCCTGCCGTGGCTGGGGGGGACGGGCACAGCTCCCTGTGTGACCCAAGGTCAGGGTTGTGCTTCCCCCTTCTCCTCCTCCTCACACTTCCCAGGCAGTGGCAGCAGTGGTGGCACTTGGGCAGCAAGTGGTGGCACATGGCCTGTCCCCTGGCCTGTCCCGCATCCCGTGAGGCTGGGAAAGGGGAGAGGGAAGAGTCAGGCAATGTTTTCCATTAACAAAATGTTACCTTTTAAAATGACACGACGTGGGAACAGACATCAAACAGGCAGACGGATCGCCCGACGAGAGGCACTTCTCCATATGCATTCAGCAAATGCATTTGTTTTGGAAAATGCTGTCCCGGGGGAGCGCGGGCGGGAGCGGCAGCGTGTTCAAACAACTGGAAAAGCCTTTGTAGGATGCACGGCGGAGCCGAGGCACGGAGCTGCTCCTGCTGCCCGGCAGCGGCACGGGGGACCTGAGTCCCAGCCCCCTCTCCCTGCTCCCTGTCCCGTGTCCCGTGTGCCAGCTCCGTCCCCTTGTCCTGTGCCCCAGTCCCGTGTCCCTGCTCTCTGTCACAAGCCCTTGCAGACTCAAGACAATTATTGCAGAGCGAAGGAGATTTGCATCCCAGCTTCATGTGCCATCCTTGCCAATGCCACGCCGTGCCAGGCCATGCCGCGGGCACCCAGACCTTCCAGGGCAGTGGGTGCGGGCTGGGAGACCTTCAGGTGGGGACAGACCCGAGCCGGCACCTCTGGGAAGGATCCAGGAGCCAATTTACATGTAAATGTCCTTATTAATCAAGGACAAGAGAAGGAATGAGCAGAAAACCCCCAACACAAGGGCAGAGGCTTTTTCACCGGATGCTTTTCAAAGTTGCTAATGAGGCATCAGCAGCTCTTTTCAGAGCCAGATTATTTGCTGTCTGGATTCCCCAGTGATCCGTCTCCTCCACTCCCAGCATCGCCCGGCCTCTGTCCAGCCCAGCCCGGCTGGAATGCGGGGATGCGGAGGGGAACTGGAGCAGGGAAAAAGCGACACGGGCTGCAGTGAGAAGGATAAAGCGCCCGTGAGCGCCCGGTCCTGCCCACTGGCCCCGGGCAGTGTCCCCAGCTGCCCTCGCGTGTCCCCGGCTCCATCACTCTTGCGACGTCCTTTCATCTTCTCCCATGGGCAGGAGGGCCTGGAAACCCTCCTGGCACGGCTTGGCCGCTCAGGGAGGTGCTGTCTCCGTGTCCTTGTGTCCCCATCCTGCCCAGCCTGGGGGACGCGGGGCTGAGCCGCCCCCACTCCCGCCGTGCCCACCCCATTCCCGGGGCTCTTCCCCCTTCCCAGCAGCCCCGACCCTCTCCCGCCGTGTTTATTCCTGCACGGGGCTTTGTCTGCTGCCCTTAATCTGATTTCGTGCAGTTCAGGCGTAGGAGCCCTGGGAGAGAAGGGGGGAGCGAGTCGGGGGGGCTCGAGGGGGGTCTCAGAGGCTCCGCTGCAGCGCCCGCGGGGGGGGAAAACTCAGTCGGTGCTTTGGGGGGGTCTGGTTGTGTTTCTCGAGTTCCATCCTGAGATGGAGGGGCTGCAGAGGGGCTGCAGAGGGACTGGGAAATTGGGACATGAACTGGGGTTACAGGACACCCACAACACCACCCCCCACCCCCCAGCCGTCCCTGGGGTCCCACAGCCCCCTGGTGTGCCACTGAGGGACCCCAACCAGCACATTCCCAGGGGTGACCGTGTGCCTGGCCCTGCTCCCAGTGCTGGAGTGGGATCTGCCAGCTCTGACGGCAAGAAGGATGCTGGCACCTGGCTCATGGGCTGAAATGAATCCCTTGATCTCCCTGGATCGACGGACTGGCCACACTCAGGGCAGTGGGATGTTCAGGGATACCCACAGCAGTGGGATCCTCAGGAATGCCCAATGCACGGGGGGCATGGAGGGCACCTGAGGCTGGAGCACTCACCTGACACTTGCAGGACAGGAGGGATGGCTCTGCAGGGATGACTCTGCCCACACTGGGGGTCCCAGCCCTGCCCTGTGTGCAGGACCATCCCCAGGTGCCTGAGCAAACCCAGGGGCCAGGATTTCACAGCTGAAACACTGGGATTGCTCCATGTCCATCCTGCTTTCCCTGCCATCCCTGCTGGGAGACAGAGCCAGCCTTAAAAAAACCACTAATAGGACACAAGAATCATCAAAATAAAATGGACATGTTGTGGTGACCCCCCTGCACAAACAAACGCTGCAGTGATTCAATTAACGGAGCAGTTAAGCAGATAATATTGTTAAGCAAAGCAAAACAGCCTTTTGATGTGTTAATCATACGTGCCTTGAAAAAGTCACCGAAAGCAAAGAAATCTGGGCCCCTCTTTGAGGGGAGGTGGTGACACAGGGATGGCAGGAGTGGGATCAGGGTCCCTGGGATGCTGAGAGGTGGGATGGGGATGAAGAAGGGTGGGAGGGGGTCGATGGGGACTCATGTGCGGTCACCCACCTTTGCATGTCAACCACGTCCCTGATTTTATTTCGACTTCATTTAACTGAGGCAATTGCTGAGCTGCTCAGGGTTTGTGGCTGAGTTGCTTCTCTAGAATTTTATACAATTTCCCAGTGGGAAAGAACCAATATTGAAGATCTCGGGCAAAACCTGCCCCTGGTTTCCTCCAGGAGAATAAAATAAACCAGGAGGTGTGTGGAGCAGCAGCAGGGGAGGTCCCTGGATTGGCTCAGGCTGGAGCATCAGGGGGACATTTAGGCCTCATTGGGTCCTTTGGGTGAGCACCAAATCCCACCTATTCTTTCTCAATCCCATTGGGAATCTCAGCCCTGGGAACGGAGCAGGGGAGGCAGAGCGCTGCATGGAGAGCTGGGGCTGTTTCTCTGCCCTGGGAAGGTTGCTGTGGGCTCAGCCCCATTCCAGCCCCCAGAGGAGCTACTGCCTGGGCTCTGTGGGCACTGCAGCAAGGAGGGCTGAGCCCCTTTATTTTCCCCGAAATGTGGTGGGAATGGTTTTTCCCCCTGGAAGCGATGGGGAAACTCCAGAGGGGGCAACACGTCCTGTCCCGCCCTGTGATGGAGATGGGACAAGGTGGGGCAGGACCCCAGGCATCGCTCACTCCTGCTGCTGGAGCAGCCAGACAAGGGGAATCCCGGGTACTGGGCTGGAAAAATTGCTGGGAAAATTGCCATCAAAGTGAACAGAAAGTTTATTCAAATTCCCACCGCAAATTGTCTCTGGAAACAAACCTGTACGTGGTTCTGGAGCTATTTGCTGGTTCCACTGGAGCCAAAGGCACAGGTTAACAGGATCAGACGGATCCCATGGGGATCAGAAATCCCTCCAAAGGTGCCAGGTGGGTGCTGGGACTGGCAGTCCCTTTGAGGAGTCTGTGTGGGTGCTGCTCAGTGACACACCGCCTTCCCGTCACCCTCCCAGCAGCAGGAATTGAATAATTGATGCCATTTGAATAACGCTGGGATTTGTAACGATGCCGAAACGAGGAGATAAGAAGGTTGCAATCAAAAGCTGATGGCAAACAGTTGTTACGGTGAGGTGGGGCCGGCTCCAGGGAGGGTGCCGGCACCCATCACTCCACCACGGATGGGTGTGGGGAAGCAAACTGCTTCTGCCACCACAGCGCAATGGCTCCAGCATCGAGAAGAGTTTGCTGAACGATTTCTCCTACAATTCATGTCAAGTTCAACAATAAATTCTTCCCCGGGTGTCCAGCAGAACCCTTGTTCCTGTCACATCCTCGGGGCCCTCCGAGAACACTCAGGGAGCAGGTGGTGGAGGAGCAGCATCCCTTTGGAAAAAGTCGAGGGAGGAGTTTTTCCCAGGGATATATATTTGCCTTCTCACCCCTCCGTCCCCTCTTGGCTTTGGCTCCGGAGCCTCATGCCATTCCAGCAGTGTGGGGCTGGAGCACTCCCAGCTCCATGTTGAGGGTGATGGAGCCGCGCCCGCTCAGGGCTCCCTTTAATCCCCACAATAAATAACAGCACAAAAGACTTTGTGAAGTTCTCGGAGCCGCGTGTGCCGAGCAGCCTCCAGGCACTGTTTGTGAAGAGAGGTTATTAAATTGATTTTTTTTTTCCCTTTACATGCTCAATGAACATTAAAATTAAAGTTCTGCTCGGGCTCCCCCCGGGGCGAGGAGGGGCCGTGGTGCAGCAGAGGTGTGCCCACGTGCCAGCACCGTGCTGGCAGCTGGGGCAGCTCTGCCACGCTGCAAGGGTGATGCTGGCATCACTGGGATGTGTGGGATGGGGATCAGTGGGCATGGAGAGGTCCCAGGAACAGCAAATACCTGAGAAAATTCTGAGAGCCAGGAGCCAGCCCTGGCCCCTTGAGGGGCATCACAGAGGGTTAGCAGTACCAGCTTGTGGGGGTCACTGGTGGCTGGAGTGTGCTGGCATGGCAGTGAGGGGGTTACGGGTGCCAGGGTGGGTGGCTGGACCATGGTTCTGCTGCTGGCCCTGCCGCTGGGGCACATCTGGCACCGGGGCACATCTGGGCACTGCTCAGGGCAGGTTTTGCAGCATCAGGTGGCAGCCAAGGGGTGACTGTGGGATGCAACTGCCCTCTTGTCCCACCAGGAACGGGATCTCGGGATTTGGTCTGGGTGGGGTGTGGAGGAGGCTCCCCGCAGCCGTCCCTTCCTCCTCCTCAGCCCCATCACTCCTCCTCCCTCCCCAGCCCCAAGGACTCGAATCATTGCCTAATTTAGAAAAATGACAGGGAGACGGTTTTCCACTGACACAGTCACTACTGAAAATTTACTTCAAGGTTCATTGTTGGCAATGTCAAAAGTGATGAAAACCAATAAAAAGAACCAGCACAGCATGAATGTCTGGGTGACAGCGCGCGGGGGGGGCGCCCCAGCCCCCTCGCCGCAGCCTGAGCCTGTACAGATAAAAGGTAATTGAAATGTTAGTTCCATTAATATTTCAGCGTGCCCCACATCTGACAGCCGCGCTCCTCACGCGCTCCCAGCCCTGTCTCTTTAGCTGCTGGGGGTGGAGGTTTCCCACAGCCCCAGCCCGGCCTTGGATAGGGCTGGATGGCACTGAGGGTGTCCCTGAGAGGCACTGGAGTGGTGTCCCAGGACCAGCACGTGGTGCTCGTGGTGCAGCCCTGGCCCTGGAAGAGCTTGGGGTCACTGTGGCTTTGGCCCCGGTGTGGAAGTTTCCCACAGCCCCCAGCCCAGCACGGGTATCAGGCAGGGCTGAGTGACATCAAGAGCGTCCCTGAGTGGCACCAGAGAGGGATCCTGGCACTGGCATGTGATGCTCATGGTGCAGCCCTCGTCCTTCAAGAGCCTGGAGTTACCCTGGCACCGGCACAGGTGTCAGATATGAGATGGGGGGCGGAGGTTTCCCACAGCCCCTGCCCTGGGTGGGTGTTGGGCAGGGCTGGGTGGCACTGAGAGTGTCCCTGAGAGGCACCAGAGTGGGTTCCCCCGCACGTGGTGCCCATAATGCAGCCCCGGTCCTGCAAGAGCTTGGGGCCACCCCAGCGTCTGCTCCGAGGGTCAGGTCAGAGGCCCTTGGAGTCACCCTGTGCCACCACTGGCGACACATCACACACCGGCACGTCTCACACGGGCACATCTCACACGGGCACATCTCTCGCCGTGCTCTGGCACATCTCACACGGCGCGGCCCCCCCGCACCCGACAGCGCGTTTCATCTCTCGGCGCGCCCGCCTCGCCGCATCCTCATCTATATCAAAGCATCAGGCAAATTAAATTGTTTGCAAAGTACCGTCTGCGCGTCTGTTTTATTCCTGCTTTGGGAGAACACGACGCTGCCGCGGCTGTGCCATTTTGTTGAGTTTTCCCCGTAATTCCTGTTCAAAGCGGCGCCGCGGCCCCGCGCCCCCGCCCGCCTCCCGCCCCCGGCATCAAACCCCCCGGAACACGGGGGGGGGGCCCGTGGGGAATGCTGGAGGGGGGGGATGCGGTTTTCCTTGGAGCAGAACGCCAAGGATGGGGTGGGGGGGGATAGAGCGCAGGAGCAGGACATCCCCTGCGCATCCTGTGGGACTCGGGGCGGGGGAGGGAGGAGGATGCTCTTTGGGGACTTGAGTGTGTCGGGCAGCCCTGGTTTGGGCATCCACAGGTGACACCAGCCCGTGCCCCCCCTGGCTCCGGGGCACTTTGGATCTCCCTCCCAACAGGACCCCTCGGGATGAGGCTCTTGCACCCAGCCCAGCCCCAGCTCCATCCCAGCCCAGGGTCTCACAGGGTCCCACACCCCGCCTTGGCTGCCAAAGCAAACAAACAGAACCAACTCTCGCCACCGAACTGCTTCCTATAAATCCTCCACTTCCTGCTGCGCTCCAGAAAAGGCCCTTTTTTCTTCTGCTTCGACTGGTGGTGGCTGGAAACTGCCGTGTCCCAGCGCCCAGGAGCAGGGATGTTTGTCACCGTCCCATGGAGCCAGGGAGTGGAGGGAGAAGGCCGACAGCAAATCACCTTTTATAGAAGCTGAGCTCTCCTATGCTGTTCCCTGCTGGTTTTTCACCTCTTCTCACTTTTATGGCAAAGAATTGAATTTAACTCGATTTTTCTTAATTGGGTGGCGAGGCCAGTCTGCACCCAGCGTGCCCCCGGGGTGATGGGCAATGCCCAGATCCAGCCCTCCCCTGGCTCTCCCCACGGGCACCTCCCTGTTGGGGGCTGGGGGATTATTTGTGCTACAAAAAAAGCAGATTAAAAGCCGAGAGAGCAATTCGTTGCCGCTGAATTGCTCAGGCGCTGTGTGCAGCGGGAGCTGCTGCAGTTGTCTTGGTCCTGAGCCACGGTAATTGTATTCTATGAAATATTTATTCATTTTCATTTCAATTTCATTTCCAACATGTATTTCCTATAAAATGATGTGGGGGGAAAGGGAAAAAAAAAATCGGCCTGGCTGCATTTATCATCATCACAGGTTCCTTCCCAGAGCTCCCCGAAGGGGCACCGCCGGGCAGGACCACACAGGCTGCCAGGGCTGGCTTTTCTAAAAACTTTAAATGCCATTTTTCATTCTGCTGGGAGCCCACGGGGGCTCAGGGGGTGCTGGATACAGCAGAGCCCAGCTCCTGGCCTTCCTCCCCGGCTCGTGGGAATCCCACGGCACCACGTGAGGCACAGCTGTGCACAGTAACACACACCAGAGGGTGATGAATTGCCCCTGTGCGGAGTAAAATACCCCTGTGCAGAGTAAAATACATCTATACGTAGTAAAATGCCCCTCTACACACTAAAATAGCCCTTTGTACCCCAAAATATACTTATGCACACCCAAATACACCTGTCACACCAAAATACCCCTATGCACACCAAAGATCTCTGTACACCCTAAAATACACCTATACACGCTGAAATGCTCCTAATCACAACAAAATACACCTGTAAACAGCAAAACATTTCTGTGCACTCTAGAATACCTCTGTGCAACCCAAAATGTCCCTATGTACCCTGATATAGTCCTATATGTACTAGAATTCACTTCTACACCCTGAAACACCGTTAGAATGCCCCCAGTGCAGAGTAAAACACCCCTGTCCAAACTAAAATACCCCAACAGACAGCCAAGCACACTTGTCTACCCTAACACCCCTCGAGACACCATAATACCCTTGTGCACCCTAAAACACCCCCACAGACACTCAAATACCCCTCCCGTACCCCAAAAGCCCCTGCCGAGCCGGGCACGGTGCCCACGGGCATTTCGCCCCGGGGGCTGTAACAGGAGACGGTGCCCACCCGACCCCCACCCAGGGCCGGCTCCTCCCGGTGATTATTCCCAGGCTGATGGCAAACACCGCCTGATAAACAGCCGGTCCCTTCCCCTCCGAGCCCCGTGCCCCATTTGCATACAATAAATATCGCCCCCGGAGCGCCGGGCCCGGCTCATGCCTTATTTATGAGGAATAAACACGGGATCCAGTTTGCATAATCAACACGTATTTAATTTGCGAGCTCTTCCACGCGGGTTCGGGCTCTAATCAGGCTCCGTGCGCCGCTGACAATCAAGGTGGGAGCGTCTTCATTAAGCGCTGGCAGGTTCCGGAGCGGCCGGGAAGGCGCTGGGTGTCCGCCCGGGATGCCAGACCTGGAATGTCACAGCCACGGACCACGACTCCCCTTCCGTCCCACTCCCAAGAATTCCCCTTCGCCGCCTCTCAGCCGGATTTTTACTCTAATTTGGTGATCCTTGCTTCCTCCCACATGCTAATGTATGCAAAGAAACACCAGGGCTCCTATTAAAATGCCATGAAAATCTAATGAAATTAATGTTGGCAACAAATATTACCTAATGGAAGAGCCTCCGGGAAAAAAAAAAACGAGTGCAAATATATATTTGCACATATTTAAAGGTCTCTGTCAAGGAGTTTAGCTCCACAGTTTGGATGTTATTAAAGAGGAGGGGGAGGGAGCCCTGCATCTTCCGAGCCCAACACGAGCAGAAGGGCTTCATGAATTATATTTTTAATTTCAGTGGAAACTGGAGCTGATGTAACTGGGAACCTCCGGCCGTGCTGGAGGCTCAGGTAGAGCATCCCAGGGCAGAGGTGGGAGCTGAGCCGGGGAGGGGAGCAGGGCAGGCTCCATTCCCATCCCACCTGGCCACCACCGTGTCCAGGGAACAGCCCATCCAGGGATCATCATATCCATTGGGTATTCTGTCTGGACAGCACCCCGTCCAGTGGGTATTCCATCCAGTGAATATCCCATCCAGTGAGCATCCAATTCAATGAGTATCCCACCTGCTGCTCAGCACATCCAATGAGCATCCCATCCCACAAGCAGCCCATCCATCAGACCTTCCAGGTCTTGCATCTGGGCAGTATCCCACCCATCGAACATCCCACCCATCAAACATCCCACCCATCAAACATCCCACCCATCGAACATCCCACCCATCGAACATCCCACCCATCAGATATCCCACCCATCAGACGTCCCACCCACCAGACATCCCCCCCCATCAAACATCTCCCCCCAGACATCATCGCATCCAGGGAGCATCCCATCTAGAGAGTGTCCCATCCAACAAGAGCAGGTCCAGTGAGCATCACACCCAGTGAGCACGAGGATCACCAAGGGACCAGCGGCACAGAGGGTTCCCGGGGGAAGGGACACCCAATTATCCCTGTTTATTAACTTACCTGTTCCTGTCCAAAGCCAGCCGGCAGTGACAGCTCATTATAAGCTTATCTCTCACAGAGGCTACTCCTCGTCAGCAATTACAACAGCTTCTATAAATTCCTCTTTAAAGGAGCCCTGGCAGGTGATGTCTGCCACTAAATTTAAGATTTGTAAAAAAAAAAAACAAAAAACCACCAAGACCTGAGTGCCAATATTCCCATTAATTATGTGACATTTAGGGGGTTTCCCAATTTACAGTAGACACAGCGTGTTTTCCCTTCAGACTCACCAGAGGTTTTCAAATGGCTTTGGAAGTCTCTATAAAGATGTGTCCCTGCCCAAATTCCAGGGGCAAGCCCCACCCTGCCCCACGGAGCGTGGGAGCTGCCCCCTCCTAGCACCCAGAGGGGTCCCCAGCAGGGGCTGTGCCCAGAAGGGGTGATGGATGTCCCACATCTGGAAGTGTCCAAGGACAGGAGGATGGAGCTGAGAGCAACCCAGTCTAGTGGAAGGTGTCCCTGCCCATGGCAGGGGTTGGAACAAGGTGGGCTTTAAGTTCCTTCCTATCCAGATTGATTCCATGATTCTATCACTGATGGCTGGAAAACAACTTGCTGGATGATTCCACCTCCTCATCCCCACCCATGGGACCCAGGACATCACCTCCACCAGCAGCAAAGGAAACAGCACTTCAGTGCCCAAAGGCAAACGGTGTGGGAGTGGGTTGATTTGGGAGCACGCTGGGTTTGTATCAGAAAATAATCCAGCAAAAAATTGTTTGAGGTCAAACCAACTCAGAAAGGGAAATGTTGGGATTTCCTTTTTATATTTCAAGTCAAGCCTTTGTAAAAGCCTTCCCATAGTTTTATATATATATATATGAAGCTCTATTTTTATATTAACATCTCAAAATGAAGTTCATTTTCAACCAACAGCGCATCCAGAAAAACCAGCAGCAGAACTCCACCTGGGATGCACCTGGATGAAAAGCTTTGAAACCCAGGGACCATCCACCCCTGGAGCTCCTCTGGCCCCCAGACCTCCCTGGGGCGAGGGGTTTACTCTTCTTTTTATAAACCAATCCCCCCTGCTTTGCCCATTTCTCTCCCCAAGTCCAAAATAGCTCCAGCAGTATCCGCTCGGCTCTTCCAGAAAGGATTGTTCAATATTTCCCCGCGAGCTGTGGGACGTCTGCTGTTAGTGAGCACATTAAACAGGGGTATAAATTCGTAATGAGAGCCCTGAAATGAATGGCTCTTATCATTTATGGATGGAATAATTAAAGATACTGTACTTGGAGGTTTTACACGGGCCTGTAAATTGTCCTCTGTGAAAGCAGGGATCAGGAAAATCGGAACAGCCTCGGCCTGGGCAGTCCAGGTGGCATCTTGCTGTGTCCAGGGCGGTGTGGCTCTGGAGGATGGCAGTGCCGGCAGTGCCGTGGGTATGTCCCTGTCAGTGCTTGGGGTGCCCATTCACAGCTCACGGAGAGAACCAGCCCTGGCCATCAGAATTTAGAGACCTGAGCTTTTTGGATGGTTTTCCTGCCCTTGGAAATGCCCTGCTGGCACAGCCAGCCCCGGGGCTCCCACCTGCTGCTCCGTGCCCGGGAACGGCGTGCCACAGGGGATGCTCTGCTCCAGGAATCCCGGAGATTTGGGATGGGGCTCCCTCGCAGTTCCATGCACAGCCCAGCCCGAGGGGTCTGGCCATGGGACACCCTGTGCCAGGGGGTGGGGGGTGTAGGGGGCACACAGCCCACCCAAGCCCGCTCGGGGGTGACAGAACCACCTCTCTTGGCACCGGGTCCTGTTTTAACTCCGATCATCTAAAATACTGTAACCATGGCAACAGCTGCAGGTGAGACTCATTACAGTTAATCCTCTAATTACTAACTACCTCTTCAATCAGTTGTAATTACTTTGGGGACACAGTTAACCTCTCATTAGAAACGCATGGCCACGTTTTACCAAAAGCACAAACAGTGACATGCCTGGTAATTTAGCACCGCCGCACTCAAGGCCACTCTCCGGCTTTTATGCCGCCACAATCTCATCCCTGTCATTAACCAGGAATGGTTGTCATGACAATTAATCATTCAATCCCTCATCAGCAACTTTTGCCAAATGTCACCCTGCTCTTGATCAAATGAGAAGGGAAAATTAAACGAATCAATTCAGCACCTTGGCATTTGTGACTATTTTTTTTTTGGGGGGGGGTAGGGGGGGTAAGTTGGCAGTGGCCCAGCACAGCAGCCAGGGTGCCATGCTGTGCCCACGTGTGAGGGGGCTGGGGAGCCTGTCCCGGGGCTGGGGGGCTCTCCAAGGAACACCCCTAGGGCTGGGGGTCTCCCTGTGCCCCTCAGGGCTCCCTGACCTGATAGTCCAACCCCTGTGGCCATCTCGCCGTCGCCAGCTCCTGCCACGGCCACCCAGATGTGCCGTCCCCAGATGTGTTGTCCCCAGATGTGCTGTTCCAGATGTGCTGTCCCCAGATGTGCAGGGTGACAGCCTGGTGACCTCTACAGCAGAGCAGAGAGCCCGCTCCTCCACCATGCCCCAATTTTGCAAACAATCCTCTCTCCGATCATTTTCCTTTTAAACCCCTAATTAGCTGGAGTCATTTGCTGAATGCAAATCCCAGCTCTTAATTAAAAGCACTAACCTTGAGCTGCACTGGGGTTCCTGGTGGCACAGCTCCAGGCCCAGCCCCATGGCCATGCCAGACCCCCTGCAGCCCCCAGCCCGATTTTAGGGATCACACAGGGTCAGGGGACTGCTCTGGCTTTGGCCCCACAAAAAAGGTGTTGGGGTGTCAGCACTGTCAGCCAGTGACAGGCTCCACACCATCCCACTGGACCCTGGGAGAGGTTATGGGAGCTCTGTGTGGGGTACAAGACCCCAAAATATCCTGCCTAGACATGGCACTACTGTAGCCAGCACTTCATTTGTAATTTTGGGGGACTGATCCAGGCCAGGCCCCAGGGGGATGGCAGGGGTTGCTTGTCCAGCTGCAGGGACCCCAGGGAGGTGGGGCTGGGCGGCTGTGAGTTTGGGGGGGGCTGTGCATTGGCATGGCCATGTTTTGGGGCAGGTGTGGATCAATCCTGGGGGCTGTGTGTGGGCAGAGGGCGGCTGCTCTTGCCCCACGGCTGATCCCAGAGGGGCATTGACCACTGTGGAGAGCACATCCCTGGGGGGGATGCACCACGATCTGCACACCCTGCCACACGAGGGGAGGCTGGGAAGGGGAAGTTTTGCTGTGACTCAATTATAGGAGACTGTAAAATTGCATTAGGGAAGTTGGCATTTACAGCCTGATACGTTTGGACAGTGTGTCTCTCCCCGGCTCGCAGGGATCGATTACCCGTCAGAGGGATGGCGGGATGGGGCGCTGCTGGCCCCACACACACCACACACACCTCTCACACCTCCCACCGCCCACCTCAGCCCAGCATCCACAGCCAGGTAGCCCAGGGACCCCCAGGGACCCCCATCCCCTCGACAGTGAACAGCACGGCTCAGGGCTGTTTGATTTAATGGCCTTGACTGGGAATTCCCATCCTGTTTGCTCCCACGTGTGTCTCTCAGGTCGTGCTCATGTTCCCACCCAGGTGGGCACATCTGATGCTGGAAGCTCCTGGTACTGGAACCAGCAGCCCCTTCTTGCCATGCTTCCAGGACCACACCAGGGCCAGGGCCATGCTTGCTCACCAAACCAGGTGTGTGTGTGGGGGACACCATTCATTGTCACCTCCTTGGGACGACTTGGGAAGTGTCACTTTGCCTTGCGCTCTCTTTTTTCCGCTCTGTGTCCCACACATCTTGAGGCTGCAGGATCTGGTGCTGCTGTGGTGTCAGTGGGGATTTGGGGTTCCCAGTGACACAGTGGGTGATACCGGGGTACCCTCCAAGGGCCAGATTCCCCCTGTCCCAGGGAGAACACCAGATGCCTCCAGCATGGCTCCAGACCCCACTGGCTGTGCCGGGTGCCGGCACTGCCCTTCCCGCCCCAGCCGTCCCAGTGCCCCGTGATCCCCTGATTAATTCCCTGAAACCTGCAGCGCGCAAATGAGTAATAATCCCAGCGAGTGCTAATTGGTGAGCTGTGTCCTGACAAATTGATTTGTGCTGTGCTAACATCGCACGCCCGGCCGGCCCCGCACCCACCGTGCCGGGGTCACTCCGACCTGCCTGCCGCGGATCCCGCAGCCACGGGCACGGATGGCTCCTTCCTCCCCCTTCCTCACCAGCTCCTGCATGTGTGGGGTGGGCAGAGACTGGGGGGGGAAAGAAAGAGCAGCACCCAAACCCCCTGACTTCACCCTGCTCGGGCTCAGGGGGTCTGTCCTCTGGGCAGCACGAGTTTCCAGCTCTGGGAGCACCAGGAAAGGCAGGAAGGAACCTGCTCCAAGGATGCTCCAAGGCCTGTTGGTGGCCAGCACCACCATGGTGTCACTGGTTCATAGTGGGAAAGCCCTGAAGAAATCAGGATGATGCAGCCAGGCTCAGTCTCAGCATGTGAGCTGGGCAAGGGTTAGTGTTAGGAGCCTGGGGCTACAGCTGGGCAGGAGTTGGGCAAGGGACGGACAGGAGGCCAGACAGGAGTTGGGCAGGAGTTGGGCAGGAGCCTGGAGCAGGAGTTGGGCAGGAGCTGGCAGGAGCCGGGGGCTGGCCCGCTGCTGCTCGCTCTCGTCAATTCTTTATGGTGCTGCATCTTTAATAGCTTTACAGAGCCCATTTAATGTGCTCCCAGACATGAAGTGCTGTCTAATCAGCACATTTAGGAGAATTGCCCACATCCTGGTCTCGCTGCCATAAAACAGTGCCCACAGAAGCATCTGTAATTAATGTTTTTTTTCACTCGCTCCCTCTCTCTCCCACTGAATCAATTTATAAAGCACAGACTTCCTCTGCGCTGGAGCTTTTAGGCTGTTTTACTCCGGCATCCGAGGTGACTCGGCAGTGCTCGTCAATTAAGCAGCTGTGTATAATGGATGCTTCAGAGTAAAAAACACAGCCTGATTCCCAGAAATGATCAATGCGCATTTTTCTCACAAAAAACACGGGCTCACACGTACCAACCAGGCTCTGCTCACCCTCCCGGGGCTGCGCGGAGCCACCGAAAGGGAAAGGGAGGGGGTTGGGAAAAGCTTCTCTTTGCTCCTGCTTTTGGAAGAGAAAATTAAAAGTGGGATGAGAATTAAGGACAGAGATAATTAGTGTCACCCGCTGGGCAGGACCTGCCTGCTGCCTCCAGGAGTGGGAGCGACGTGCCTGGGGAGGGCACTGACCCCAGACTGGGGGTCCTGTGCTGGGGGAGCACGTTGGTGTGGCCACGGAGGGTGGGAGGGGGCATGTGGGGACCCCCGGAGGGTCCTGTGCGGTGCAATTCCCACCCCCCCCCCCCCCCCCTCAGCCCCTGTCCCCGGCTGGGGAAAGTTTGCAGGTTTTATTGCCGGAGATGGCTCCTAATTGGGAAGAAGGAAATAAAAAGGGAGTGAAAGTGGGGCTGGGAAGGAGGCTGGGCCGGCAGAGAAGGGGCAGACACCCCTCGTGCCCTGGTTTGGGAGACTTCAAAGCCTCCCGGCGCACAAAGGCGCTGCCTTTGCTCTCTGGATCAAAGCCCCGCGGCGGGAGGGCACCGGCAGCGCACGGAAAGCGAGGCATGTGCGAGGCCACGGGGCTCCCCCGGCCCCCCAGATGCCCAGAATCATCCGGCCCTGCCACCTTCTCCCAGTTCCCGTGGGATCCAATGCAGCCAGCACCCTGTCCTGGCCATCAGCCCACTGTGGTGTCCCTGTGTGTCCCCAGCACCCTCCCTGCACCCGGTGCCCCAGGGATGGGACAGGGACAGTCCAAAGCTGGCACCGCCCCGGTGCTCAGCACCATCCATAGGGGCTCAGGGATGGGAAGCCACCCCGGGATGATGAGCTGGAGTCAGGAGTGTTTCCCCCAAGCAAGGGCAGCCACAGACTCTGGCAGCACTGCTGGCACCCAGCTCCGAGCTGCCCGGTGGGAAGGAGGCTGTCCCGTGGAAACCTGCTCCAAAATGGAAAATTTATAATGGTCTTTAATTGGTTTTAAGCAAAGCCTAATTGGGATCATACACCTGGGCACTGTGCTAATTTCTGAGCCATAATTGGCCTTGAAAAGTGGGAGTGGGGGTGGCGTGGCTGGGCTGTGATGAGCAGGATGCTGGGAACAGGGTGCTGGGAGCTGGGTGCCAGGAGTGGGATGCTGGGAACAAGATCCTGGGAGCAGGATGCTGCGAGTGGGATGCTGGGAGCAGGATGCCACCAGATGTGGGGTGGTCCTGCCTATCCAACACGCTGGGAGCCCTGCCAGGCTCTCAACTCCGATAAGCTCACACCAAGTTATCCTGGAACAACGAGGCTCTTGCCCACGAGTGCTGTGCTTTCTCCAGGAGGGATTTCAGGGCTGGCTCCATGCAGGGCCCTCCTCGGGGGCACACAGAGCCTGATTTGCACGGTCCTGGGGTCCTGGTGTCACACAAAGGCGGAGCAGCGCTGATGGTGACAGATGTGCTGGCTGGGTCACCGAGGCTCGGCTTCCTCCTCCCCAGCCCAGGGGTGAGGATCATCCCACGGGGCAACGGCAGCCTGAGAGGGGCTGGGGATGCCCAGGGCTGTTGTTGGGATTGCCAGGGAAAACCAAGGTGCTGTGGAGAAAGAGGTTTTTGAAAAAAAAGCAGGAGAAAATCCTGATTTAAATCAATTATCTGCCATGGCGGCAACAGGCTTGGGCACACCCTGCTAAGGACACAGGCAGGCTCTGGTGCCAGGGGCCAGGGATGGCATGGATGGATGGCAGAGCCCTGGCACCACTGGCCAAGATGTCCCATTTCTCTTTCCCCTGCAACGTTCTGGCTGATGGCCGTGACGAGGCTTTTTATTTCTCCCCTGCAAAAATATTGATTTTGGTGGTTATTGTTGTGCCTCCCTGGGGCTCCCACGGCCTTGTGCCTGTGCCATCCTGCTGAGATCCTGAGCAGGGCCAGACAGGGTCCCACGGGGATGGGACACGTGATTTGGTGGTCCCCCCACTGACACATTGTCCCTGGCACCCAGAGGGCCAGAGCCAAAGTGGGGAGAAAACTCTGGTGGCCCAAACTGGAGCATCTTTGGGCAAGCAGACCCCTGTGGGCAGTGAGCAGAGGGCTGGGGAGGGGCCTGTGGGGCTGCTGACACCCCCAGGATAGCCACAGCCTCCCATCCCTCCCCTAAGGGCTCCCAGGCATCAGAGGTTGTTTCTTACACTCTTCAAATTGGATCCAACTTCACCGTGATAAATCCTCCATCACTGGGAAAACCCAGGGAGACGGTGGAGCCATGGATCAGTCCCAGCCCCACACCTGCCCCGCTGGCCTGTGCCACACCAGGGCACCCTGTGTCTTTGCCTCCCTCTGTCCTTGGCTCTGCGTTGGAACCTCTGGATTTATGGCTGTGGGCCGGAACACATCCTGTGGGGACGGAGCCCCTCCTACTCTCCAAGTCTCTGTTGCTCTTCCCCAGATGCTGTGGGTCACTGGGAAGGGAGCCCCATCTCCCAAAGGGACCGGGGGTGCAGATGGGGCAGGAGGAGCTGAGTCTGGTGCCCCTGTGGTGCCACAGCCAGGCTGGACTGGGGCAGGCAGAGGTGTGGGCAGGGCGCTCGTGCCCATTGCATTGCCAGCACGACACTGCCCTCCCAGAGGTCACAGCTGAGCTGCAATGCCTTGTGGAACCTGGATGGGTTTGACTGCAGCAACCTGCCAAAATTTAACACACAGACTGGAAGGATCCTTCCCCCCGGGGTGGCAGGAGAAGGGAACACAAGCCCGAGCGCTCTTATCAGAGCAGCGACACCGACAAGCCCACTTTATACATTTTTAATAAATCATTTCAAATTCTTGGCTGTCAGGAGGATTGAATCAGGTGCTTCCCTGGCAGGGAGTCTGAGGGGCTGTGCTGGCTCTCCTGGCAGCCCCGATGTGGGGCGTGGGAGCACCGTGTGGCACCGCCTGGGGCCACAGGGCATTGCTGGGTGCCATGGGCACTGGTCTGTCCCATTGTGGCAGGTTCAGGGAACGTTCACCTTCCTCCTCTCCCCACTCAGTGCCCTCCACCACACTGGGGCCTCTGACAGGCCAGCAGAGCCAAGAGCGGCACGGGGGAGAGGAGAACCTGCTGAAACAAGCAAATAGCAATGATTCCCCTTTTCCAAATGTCAGCAGATTTGGAGGGGAAAGAAGCAAATAAGTTAAAGGTGAAGATCTCCTGGGAATCTCCAGCTCGCTCTGGTTTCATTCCTGGAGCTCAGCTTTCAGCCCACGGATGCTCTCCCAGGGCTGTCCCCTTTGGCTGGGACCACCCTGTATTCCAGGCTGGCAGCACGTGCCAGCACTGCTTCATAAATGCAATTAAGCACTATAATCGAGTTGATTGGGGATGAAGGAGACTGGTCAGAGAGCAACAGAAGAGAAATAAAATCTTAGTGTGGGAGGGAGGTACAGAATAACACACGCAAGGGATGGGGCAGGAACAAGCCCAGCAGCTCCATCACGCCTGGCCCTGATTATCTCCTCTTCCTGGAACTGGTCACTCACAAAGTGAAGGAGCTGGTGAATCCCCTGCAATGGGCTCTGGTGCCAAAGCAGGAGGCACCCCGGGCTCCACAGTGCCCTGGGGACCACCAGGGAGGAGGTGATGCCCACAGGAGGGGGACAGTACCCCGTTGGAGGTGGCTGTGACTGCCAACCCCTCCCTGGGAGTGATGCCTCTGCTCTGTGATGGCTGCGGTGCTGCCACTGAGGGGACCCCTCACAGCTGGAGCCTGGGGACCCTCCAGAAGCCCCTCAGCTTTGCCTCTGCCTGGCAATGCTGCTGAGCACTCCCCCACAAAAAGGCTGCGAAATGGCCCCGTGCTGGACATGAAACATCCCCAGGTGAGATAAAACCCCATCAACCTGTCAGTCAGTGCCGTATCTTGGGTGGCATCAGAGCTTCGTGACTAGTGGGGCTCAAAAATGCTCCACAGGCTGGAATCGGCTCCTCCTCGTGCTCCCAGCCCTGCTCAGAGGAACTTTCATGGAAGCTTTTGAGCAAGGTTGAATTTTTCACAAAATACAAATAGGGGTGAAAGGGATCTGCTCTGCCACTGGCAGGGGACTGAGCACGGTGACAGCAGAGAGCGAGGACACAGTGACCCCGGGATGCTCCCAGACAGTGCTGGGATACAGGGCTGGCACGGGGCCATGCCGGGGCCCAGCTCGGGGCTGGGGCTGGTGCTCCATCATTCCTCAGCCCTGGGAGAAGGTGGATATTCCTGCACCCCCACAGTGTGGGGGCTGCGATGTCCCCTCAGTGCTTTTACAGGGTGGGAAGGGTGTGAAGGGCTCTCGAAGGGATCTGGACTCTGCTCCTCATCTCAGAGCTGGGAAGCCCCTGAGGGAAGTCGCAGGAGCGATGATCCATCATGTGCCAGTGACCCGGACAGGGGTATTTTTAAGCAGGGAATAAAAATAGACTCAGTCTGACGGTGAGCACTCACTCCAGGCAAGCTGTCAGGGGGTTGGGGGGGACTGGAGAGGGCAGCAAGATGTACCCCAGCCCCTTGTCCCAGCCAGCCCACCCCTCACCCTGCACGGTGATCCCCCCACCACGGATGGTGTCGTGGTTTGCTCTCGAGGTGTCTTTTGAGTCACTGCCTGTGCCTGGGGCACTGTCACCCTGCCCAGGCCACCCCTGTCCCCTGAAGCTGGCAGACACCGGGGTGGTGCTGTGGGGCTGCTGATGCCCCCAGAAAAGGCTGCCTGGTGCACTGGGGGAGAACACAGGCTCCGCTGGCCCCGGGACCCGGCTGGAACCGGGATTTGTTTCAGCTGAATAACTTGCTGAATCTATAAATAAACCGGGGGGAAGCAAGCACAGAGCACAGGAGCTTCTGCCTTGCTGACCCTGCAGCACCCGAGGCAGCTGCCCCTGAATGCTGCCCAGCTGCCCCTCCACCACCACCCACGGCAGTGGCACCCGGGGGGCAGTGGGGACAGTGGGGGCAGTGGGGACAGCGGGGAGGACGCTGCTGGGACACGACTCCTTGCCTGAAGAGGAGCTTTCTGAGCCTGGATCAGCCGCCTGCCCTCTGTGCCCTCTGTGCCCTCCTGCTCTGGCTCCCCCAGTCTGGCCCCAGCACTCAGGGCTCTTCTGGCCCCAGGGTTCCAACAAAGACCAGTTTTTCCCTGTGGGCAAACTCTGCTCTCACTCCAGTGAAATTTGGGATCCAGGAGTAATTGGATATGCTGGCACAGGGTGAGGGGGAGCAGCAGCTCGGACAGACCCCCACTCCTGCCTGCCTTCCTTCTCCTCCTCCTCCCTCTCCTCCTCCTCCTCCTCTTCACGCCTGGCTGCCCCGGCCGTCTCACTCTGCTCTCCATTTGCTTTCCCAGCAGATGTTGGTGTCTCTCCTCTAACGAGCATTTTAACGCCGGAATCTCTCTCTTCCCTTTGACTGGGAAGCAAAAAGCTTGACATCTCCCATCAGCATCAAAGTCACTCGCCACAACACCCCACACCCTGCAGCCTGGTGCTGCCGGAGCCACCAGCGCACAGAGCCAGCACCACCACAAACGTGCTCCACGTGTTCATGTCCCCCATGTGCCTCTCAGACCCCCCATGCCTTGGGGACCTGTGCTTGGAAACGACTGAGAGCGGGTAAAACCTTCCAGGATTTGATGGGAAACGGGGAGTGGAGTCATTGCCCCAAAACCAGTGATGGGAAGGACCCACTTGAGTGACGGCACCTCCGTGAGCACCAATAAACCCTCAGCTGGGAGCGTGGACATCTCTGTGTGCCTTGCAGGGCCCTGATAATATTAACTATGGGCAGGAGCTGGCATGGAGGTGAAGGTGCCATTTCCCCTGCCGTGTCCTTCAGCATCCCTTTGTGTCCCCGTTGCCAGCACAGGAGGGCTGGGAGCGGGGCAGGAGCCAGCGATCCCAAATATCGATGGCGGCCCCGATCAATGCTATCTCCTCTTTCCATGCCTATGAGCTCATTGATTTTTTTTTTTGTTGTTACCTCTGTGTTTATGTAATGTCTGAACTTTGCACAACTGAACCGTTTAATGTGCAGAAAAGAGCCCTGTTGCCATGAAAACGGACCTGCAAATGACAGCACGGATGCGGACATATCCCTGTTTTATTGGGCCATACGGAATGGATTTTAACCTTGATAAGTCAATAACTTTTCGTACAAAAGGAATGAAAGCAGATACAGCTTTCAGAGCCTTGGATGCATTTAAAGCAGAGAGTAATGGCCCGGTTTTAATCCCTGGGAAATCTTTCTCATTCCGAGGGCCAGGCATTGCCAGGGCAGAGTGACATTTTGGGCAAGGAATTACAGTGTGCATTTGTCAGGATGAGCGATGGAGACGCTCTGCGCTCTGGATTGCCAGCACCGGTCAAAAATAATGATATTGAATTAAAGGGATATTGTCATCTGGAAGCCCAGAGAATCATAGAATAGAACCACGGAATGGCCTGGGTTGGAAAGAACTTAAAGATCTTCCAGTCCCACCCCCTGCCCTGGGCAGGGACACCTCCCACCAGCCCAGGTTGCTCCAAGCCCTGTCCAGCCTGGCTTTGGACACTCCCAGGGATCCA